>JAHBCN010006603.1:264354-335774 GCA_019359885.1 Listronotus oregonensis
CCTGGGGTCATCTTCTAGTTACTGACCTTCCCATGAAGCCTTTGAAAATGGTGAAAAGTTAAAAAAATAATAGTAGGATGAAAACTATTAAAAAAGAAAGGACATATAACAAAAATGAAAAAAAAAAATAATTTAGGGGATCTGAGGTGGGGAAAGGGGGGAAGGGGGAGTGAGTTTTTAAGGGAAAAAAACGGTTTATCTTGATTTGGAAAACTGGGTCCTTTAAAAAAAATTAAATGGCAAAGTTGTAGGTAATAAAAAGTTCTACCACTTTTGTATTTACTTTTTTTACATAACCTCAAATGTATGTGAAAAATTCAAATAACCAAGCTTTTGGTTTTTTATTTTTATCTCTTTTTTTTTTACTAAATTTGGTAAAAAATTACATTTTTATGTCCTAAACACACTGTAATTTTTTTATTTAAAATATTTATTTTTCACCTTATTTTGACTTAATATCAAAAAAGCACCCTAATTTTCAATTGAAAATTCTCCCGTCAAAATATCTGCTTTTTTAAAAAGGTCGGTGGGGTTTTTGTTCGTTTAAATCTGTACTTTTTGATGGTGTTAAAAAATATACATTATTATGGTAAATGTTCTCAGAAGAAACGAATCCTATCTTTAATATTTAGAACAGGTATTTTTGCATGTTTTTAACAATTTTTATGTCTTACGGATTTGTAATTCTTTTGTTTATTAATGTTACATGAAATCTTACGTTTTTCGAGTTGGGTGTATTTCTCATGGCATGCCATGTGGTGTATTTTGCTTTGTACTTGGTTCGTGTATCTGGTACACGTCAAGAAGTCAAACAAGAGATTTTTATAAAACAACTTTACTATAAAATTACAAAATGGTATAAACTTATCTTACTGATCTAAATATATCTGCGATCTAACGATCTAATCTTAATTTTTAAAAATCAATTTTTATAACATATTTAAACATTAAACAAACATCATTTACTATACACAGTTTAAATAATTTTCACTTGTTATATAAACTAATATTTAAATAATAAATAACATTATAAGTATCTGTTGCCTTCACGGTCAATGGCTTGATAGGGCAATGACTGATGACTAACAAGTATAGGGACTAATTTTCAAGATTATATCTTTACCCTTTCGTCATGAATCCATTACAGAGTAATTAAAGTGTAAACTTTAATAAATAGCTCAAAATTGCATACCTATAATGATTAAAAGAGAAAAAAAATCGGATTCAAGTTTTTTTCGTTTCTTTGCATTTTCTGAAAACATTTACCATAGTAATGTATATTTTCTATACCATTAGAAAGAACAGATTTAAACGAACAAAAAGCCCACCGACTTTTTTAAAAAAGTAGATATTTTGACGCGAGAATATTTAATTGAAAATTGGTGTGCTTTTTCGATATTAAGTCAAAATGGGGTAAAAAAATAAATATTTTAAAATAAAAAAATTACTGTGTATTTGGGACATAAAAAGGTAAGTTTTTACCAAATTTCGCAAAAAAATTGTAAAAGAAAAATAAAAAACTAAAAACTTGGTTATTTGAATTTATCACATACATTTTTAGGTTATGTAAAAAAAGTGTAAATACAAAAGTTGTAGATCTTTTTATTAGCTACAACTTCGTCGTTTAACTTTTTTTCATATGACTTGTAGTTTTGCGGAAATCGAGATAAACCGTTTTTTACTTTCATTTTTGTTATTTCTCTTCCTTTTCCAATGGGTTTCATCCTTCTATTATTTTTTTTTGGTTTCAAAAATTATCGACTCTGGTCTACAGCGTTACTACAAGAACAAAAGAATATTTTTAAATTATATTATTTCTCTGTTTTATTTTTTAATTTTTGGTTATTTGTTTCAAATGATCTATTTTAAAATCGTTTTTCTGAACCGTCACTGCTAATAACTTTTAAGTAAGATTATTTTACGGAATTTAAACTTGGAGCTTGTAGAGATGTAAGTCGCTACTGTATAAACCTCTGACTGAAATGAAACTTCTGTCACTTTTGTCTCGGCGTTCTTAAGTAAATATTAAATATGTCGTACACGTAGAGTATACCCGATCCTGATGAATGATAAGGTGGTAAATTCAGTGAAATACTTTGGGGAATTTAGAGGGGGAAATAATCCTTTTACAATCCCCGGCGTATGAGAAACAATTTAGAGAAACTTAATAGTGTGTAGGTGGCGTGTTTAGGAGGCTCTAAGATAAATAACGTGGTTGTTTGGATAATATCGTTTTAGATTTTGAGCAAAACGAGTGGAATATTAAAACAAATATGTAAATAATTGTAGAAAAAAATCCGTTTTATCACAAACTCAGGGAAAGGACTTTTTTTCTTAATAAGCATAAGGAGCTTTATTTTGGAAAACTTTTTCATCACGTCAGAGATGTATCTTTTAGTATACTTAAAATAGCCACAAAAATAAGATATCAACACAAAAAAAATGTTTCCATTAGTAATACAAATTTTTCTTAAGAAAGTGGAAAAGCTGAAAAAAGCAATTAAATTTTTATTTAAAAAAATATATATCATAATTTAATTCATACTCTAGAAAAGATTTTATTAGCACAAGAAAAAAATTAACTGTTTTTAAGCATGTCCTTAAATAAAAAAGTATTGCTTTTATCCTACCTATTATTCATTTAAGGTTATATGAAATCATTAAAAGAAACTTTTCACAATGGGACCCCTTCGGTCCTCGTCCTGGGGTATATATAGATAGAGCCTGCTCAGTCCTATTAACCCCTCTGAACTAGAAGATCAGAAAAAAAAACCCGAAAAAAAATAATTTATTGATTTTAAGATTACATTTAAAATTAATGAATCCGCCACAACATATTTACAAACCATTATACTGATGATCAAATATTTAAAAAAAAATTATAGAAGCAATACTATTTTAATCAAAATATTTAGGTTTAAAAAAAGGTTGTAATTATTTAAATCCAACAAAAAATATATTTTCTGCCATTAAATATTTAGTCAAAATTCGAAATGTCGATGTTTCTTTTTAGTGTGTGTTCATATCAGGAGAGCTGGTGAACAATTTTGAGTAGATTCTTGGGGTAATTTAAAAATTTGTGTAATTGTCCTTAAAGGACCCCTAACTATAAAAGTCAAGGTCTGGCTGGAGAGGAGCAGGTCTTTACCAACCCTTGAATTAACAAATTCAAGGCTTGGTAGGGGGCCGCTACCCTTTAGCCAGACCTAAAATTTTATATATAGGGGTCTTTAGGGACAATTACACAAATTTTTAAAGAGCCTCACGAACCTACTTAAAATTATTTACCAGCTCTCGGACTATTAATAAAATAGAACTGACATATAGATGACATACCATTTAATTTTATTATTTATATTTAAAAAAAGAATTTCCTTTCTGACCAAATAAAAACAAATACTAATAAACAGTTAATAAAGTATATATACTTTTTTTTTAGTGTAATGTAACTTATGGTTTCGTCTGTAACTTTGTGACTAAAAATAAAACAAATTTAAACTGTGAAAGGCTTTCGCGGCCATTGTCTAATGTTTCAATGGTTTTAGGCTGTTAGGCCGGCATCGATTGTCTGGTTGACGTTTCGCCAACAGGAGCGGTTGGCATCTTCAGAAGTTGTGGTTAGTTGACAGTATGCGAACTAGTAGTAGTTCGCATACTTTCAACCAGGAAGCAACTTCTGAAGATGCCAACCGCCGTGTTGGCGAAACGTCAAGTCAACCAGACAATCAACACCGGCCTAACAGCCCAAAAACCATTGAAACATAAAACAAATTTTCTTTGTTATAAGTCAAAAATGACTTATAAGAAGGCATGTTTGTTTTATTTAATTAATTTAAAATTATTTTTATTCTCTAATATAATCTTAATTGAGAAAGTATACGAATACAAAGGCTTTTATTTGCATTAAAATTCTTAGACAACAGTACAAAGCAGTCAGTAAAATTGTTTTCTTGAAATGGGTACCAACCCCGTGTGAAAGAACCCTAAGGGTTCGTTCACACGGGGAGCTTCACGTCTCTCGCTCCCGAAAGAGAGAGGAAGGCTCTTAGCACCAAAATACATCGAGTCCAATGGAGGCGCCACAGGAAGAGCAAAAGCCGCCACGTCTCGGGAGACGAGAGCCCTCACGTCTCCTATACCTTGAGCCGGGAAGCTGCGTCCCCTGCTCGAAATGCAAAAGGAAGAGTGGGGACTTACACAAGAGGAGTGAAAATGGCTCTTCCTCTTTTCCCTAGTTGACGCTTGACACTCAATTATAATGACAGATTACGATGTGGAGCCATTTATCAGTGCTGTCTGCAACCGACCCGAAGGACCGAAATGAAGTCGTAATAGTATTCTCGAGCTAAATACTATTCTTCACCTTGTTTACGAGCACGTCAAATGAAGAAGAAAACATCCGAAAATAATTAAAGAACTTTTTCTCACCCCGTCTTAAGTTCTTGGTAAAGCGTGGCAAAAACTCCTGCTTCATCACGTTTTTGGTTATTTGGATGTACCCAAAACATTCTTGATCGTTGGTGTTTCTGTCGTCAAAGTTTGTGTCGACGGTAGAGAAGGTATAATTATGGGAACAGCTCTCGTGCGATCCATTCTACGACTAAGCTTAAGAAGCCAGGAACTAAAACGCTTTAAATTTAAAAGTTATAATTTATTTTTAACATGAAAATTACTCATATTTTTACATATATAGTTTGCATTGTAAATTTTTAAATATTGGATTTGTAGACGTCCAGTGCAGAATAAAACAAGCCGTAAAAATACTTTCGATAAATTACCATTTCTCACAAAATAAACAGTGTATTCGTGCTAATATATCCAATTATATAAGTTTTTGTTATTCGTCCATCTAAAGGAAAAATTCCTATTTTTTAATAACAGTCCAACTATGATCAAGGGAATACGTTTGGTATTATGTTACTCGGGTATTAAGCAAATATTTTTATATTTAAAATGGCCTATTACACGAAAAAGGCTGTGCTTACTGTAAATTGAAGTATGTGTACCCTGTGGCTACCTCTTCTTTCATATATCGTAGTAGCCAAGCTGTGGTGCCTGTGATCGACAGCATGACCTATGAATAGAATACTAGTTCTGTGTATTCTAAGACGTCTTTGCTTTTAGGACTCAATCAATGACGCTTTTAAATAAAACCCTAGTTTAATTACAAATTTTAGATTTAATCAAATTATTTAAAGATTTGAAAAGCAAATTAAAGCATCCCGGTAGAAAACAAAAATTATTTCGCGACAAGCAAAAACTTATTTAAATCTGCAGTAAGTATTACGAAAAGTTTAGTATGCAACTTCATCTTTGAAATTTAAACAAAGCACAGAATATTTATAAAGGCAGACGGTGCTCCCCAAGCACTAATTGGAATAATCCACTTCCAATTAATTCTGTCGAAAGTTCAATTTTACCTTCTGCTCTCAGTTTGTAAGTTTAGCGTCTTATTCGTTTCCTTAACTTTCTGAGACAATAGAGAGTTTTTGATTGTTAATAAATCTAAACGATGACTTTAAAGGGACCTAGGCTTTATGTTTAAAAAGTTAACTAACAAAAACGACTTATTCTTCTTATCAAGACCATAGGGAGTTTTAAAACCATTTACGACGCCGTTGCTAAACTTTTGATGTTGTTAGGTTGGTATATCTGTTTCAATATGTTTTTGTTGGGATAACTCGCTTTGAAATTTTCTAGAAAATGGAACCACTTCGGTCTTGATTCCGGGGTATAGCGAACTGAGCCTGTCTAGCCCTATTGACCCCTTTGATCTGGCAGATCGCCTAAAATAGAAAAAAGAACCCCCCCAAAACACCCAAAAAATTCAAAAAACTTATCTACCTTTCTGTGGTAACTCTATCACTGTTATCTAACGACTAACTTAAATGAAAAATAAAATAGAAATTAAAATTATATTGTTAATTTTTTTTATAAAATTTAGGCAATAATTTAATTTAGACGTACCACCAAAACGTTAATAAGTTGAATTTTTGGTTTTTTTAAGGGCTTTTTCTTTTTTCTGTCTCAGGTGATCTGCCAGTTCATAGGGGTCAATAGGGCTGAGCAGGCTGAGTTTACTATACCTCGGAACCAGGACCAAAGTGGTCCCATTCTCTAGAAAATTTTAAGGCGAGTAGGTATTTCCAACATAAACATATTGAAACATGAATCCGCCGCAAAACTATAAAACCTATTTACAATTTTGGTATATCCGTTCTAACTGTACTTTCAAAGGCGGAAGTGATTTTAATAAATAGTTTTTTAAACACCTATTTTTAAATCACGAGTGTTTTTTATATTCTTGTTATTAAAAAAAAATACCGAGATGTTATAAAAATGTTTGTAAAATGGAATTACCATAGGAAATTCATGCTAGGTTCCTAAAACTTTACAAAGATTCTACTGCTTCAGTTTTCATTATTATAAAATGTGCTGTTTAGTTTGAAACCAGCATCGAAAATGATCTGCATGAAGGATGGTCAGATAGTGCAACAACTCCAAAAATTATTTAAAACCTACGTGATACGGTATTAGCCGATCAGTTTGTGAAGCTTAATTGAAGGTGGATCAGTGCTTTCGTAAACCGGTAATGCGTGGCAGCACGACGCATCCAATAAATTCTTGAGATTTTGCCTAAAAAAGGTCTCGGAGATGAGAAGGTGACAACAGATTTCAATGGAGTAAGACTTCTGGCTTCGTTAAATAAGCAGTGTATAAAATTCTCTCCGCATTTTGGGAAAATTACCGGAATGTTCTATTCTTAAGTAAGACTTTGAGTTTTGTTGGTCTGAATGTGGTTCTTGTATTCGGGCGTATTACCGAAATATTCCATTAAATTGCTCGTTAATAATATTTTATAATAAAGTAATTGACAAGTTAGGTTCAAAGGTAAAGTAAAGTAATTAAAAGAAAGAGACAGGACTGGCCTTCAAGTGAAAGTGTTGTAAGAAAAGGCGAACATTGGATAAAAAGGAAAGTAACTAGTAAATGGTAGTTTTTCGGATATTAGCAGTAAGTAAAGGTAATATTTAACCTTACTGATTAGATAGTGAGTCAAGAATCAATACCGGGTGTCCTTAAAACGGTAAATGATTTCTAAAATTGATTTTAACTTTTCCAACTTCATAGTGACAAAGAATATTCTCAATCATTTCGTAAAGTAAATAAATTCGCGTGTCATAGACTCCATAAGAGATTTTGATTTTAAACGACAGTCAACTAAATTTCTTGCTAATTCATAGAAAATTTATGCCAATTTCTGTGAATAAAATTTGTAACTTTTTTTACATATTTTTTGTAAGAGTAAGCTTTGATAAATTTGTGAACAGATACTATTGTCTTTAGATCAAGTTATTTATTAAAGGGATAAATTTTAAGTTTGGAATCTGCTAATACGCCTAATTTACACATCAAAATAACTGTAGTGTAGTAAACTGTAAATGCATTGTTAATAAACTTTGTATATTTATTTAATTCGTAGTGTCTCATTTAATAATCGTGAATTCACAGAGCATTAAGACCTTAATTCGCAGCTAATGGGTTTCAGTTCTAATTTAGCCGGTAGCAGAGTATATCGGCAACTACTTGTAGTGCTGAGGCGTAAAGAATTACGTTTTTTATACACATGTATAGGCATGGGAACGTTGGGACAAGACTGATTTTCTTTGATAACTTACAACCATGGATGAAACTTAATATGTCCGCTTCGGATAAAGTTATAATATCTGATTTTTGGAATGCTATAGGCATTTGCTTATCGATTATTTTAAATCTATATTAAGTAAATACTATTTTAATTTTTTAATTTAACTGGATAAAACTTTTTGTAAAGAGAGACCTGGATTACAAAGAAAAAAAGTTATTTTTAATCCGAGCAATCTCCCTGCTCATAAAAGTGTTTTGGCAATGAGAAAACTGAGAGATCTGAACTATGATCTGTTAGAAAACCTTCCCTAAAAGAGGTAATTGGTGCTGTAGAAGAGTATTTTGGCAAACTGGAGAAACATTATTTTGGGGAAGGGACTGGGATTGGATCGTTAGACCAAGTGCGTTGATTTAAATTAACTCATGCTGACAAATATAAATTTTTTAAATGCAAATTTCTAACTTCAAGTTTAGGTTTAGGATAAAATCATTGCTCCAATTTTATTTATTAATTTTTAATTTTTCAAAAAAATAACAATTGGAATATTTCACTTTGTTGTACTTAAACAAAAATCGCAAAACACTTTTCAAAATAAATAATGGCAAAACTCTCTTAGCAGTGGTGAGCTACGTCTTGTAAAGGTAATTCGAATTCTGGTTTTAATTAACTTATAACGTCATGCCTTCCCCAAACCTTCCCTGTATTTAAAATAGAATGACAATATTTACCTCACTTAATTCTGGGGTATTGTATTTGCATAAAGAGTAATTAAAAAAGATTTTAAAGCTAACTTTTAATTTTTATCCAGATTTTTTTATTGTGGTGATGATAAATAAATACTTTTTAAATAACTTAATTATAAATTTAATTTTATAAATAATAAATAAAAATAAACGTTTAGGAACAATACTGGGATTTTTATTTACTAGCTTTATATAATTGGCAAAAATGGTACCGTCTGCCAAAAAAGCAGAAGATTTGGTCAAAGAGGAAGTTTTGTATCCAAGCATCAAAAACGAAGAAACAAACAAAGTTATTAGAGATCGAACGCTGTTAGAACAACAGCGATACGTCACGGTTTTATATCAGTTTGCCATATGAGACCGTGAAGTATCGGTGTTGTTCTTAGAGCGTTCGATCTCTACGATACAATTTTTTCATCATATACATGGTGTCTCAAAAGTAATGGGACACAGAGCAACAGCAGATTCCTTGGATCGAAATAATACCATTAACATAAACTTGCCTTATCACAAAGTTGATAATAACTAAGATACAGGGTGTCAAACTTTTAATTTTGTTTTCGTTTTTTTGTAATGACTCTTTAACTAAAAGACATAGCGGTACAAAATTGGAGATCCGGGAGTTGTTTGGGGCGAGAAATTCAAATTCGTCCATGCTTTTGATATTGCTACTAACGGCCTACCGTACTGGCCCTAAAGGTCACTGGGGATTTGGAGACTTTTGAGGGTGATTTTGTCTGGGTTAGAGGGGTTTTCGGGTTTTGTGCCCGTGGAGACTTTTCATCAGCATGTTGAGAACTATTACTAGTTTGAAAACAATTGGTCGAAACCCATTTTCCATAGGAAAATTGCGGGGTCCTTTAAAGTGCGTTTATCTCGAAAACAATTGCTTCTAGAGACTAAATGAAATATACATTTTTGACGCAGAGGGAATTATAGTAACTTCTTTTTTAATAAACAGGTCAATACAGTAACCTTTAAAAAAGTTATACCATCGAAAACAAGTGTGGTAGGCCGTAGCTGGCGCCCTCTACTAGCAACATTAAAAGTATGGACGAATTTGAATTTCTTGCCTGAAAGAACCCCCAAATCCCCAACTTTATACCGCTATGTCATTTAGTTAAGAAATTATTACGAAAAAACAAAAACAAAATTAAAAGTTTAATACCCTGTATCTTAGTTATTATCAACTTTGGAATATGGCAAGTTTACTTTAATTGCGTTAATTCGACCAAAGAAATCTGCTGTTGCTCTGGGTCCCATTACTTTTGGGACACCCTGTATATCTTAGCAAAATTTAGTACTTTGATGATAAACGACAATTTATGAAGGTTAAAAATGCACCCTTAAGAGCACTAAACGAGTAAAATCATCCCCAAAAATTGAAAAATAAATCACATATTTTAAAAAACTCTGAAAACAAATATTTGGTATTTTCAAGTTATTAAAATCATAAAACAACTATTTCTTGTTAGTTTTAGTAAGAAAAAAACCCTACGAAGGGTAAAGTTACTCCCTATCAAGAAAAAATACCTATTTTTTACATAAGACACCTATAATAACTTATCCTAGTCATTTTAATAGATTTTGGTTAAATCTCACCCCTCCAAGCCACCCCCAAAACCAATGCACATTGTATAGATAGCTTTATAGAAATAGGGAATTAAAATTTACAGACGATTTTAGATCCTAGAAGCATTAGGGAAATGTAACAAAAACTTTCAACAACTGCAAGGGGACTTTCAACAGCCACTGGTTTTGATAGGAAGTGTAGATCTGGTATGCTGTTTTATGGTTTCTACTTAAACCAGGGGGCCAGGCATCTTTTTTTTGCGTTGTACCTCTCATAAAATAATTAAGCTTTTAGGTTTACATTCTATTTATACTAAACCTACAATGATATTTACGAGGCTTAACAAGACAAAACATGTTTGTAAAATAAATTAAAGAGACTCGCGTCTAGAGAAACTCCGAGCTGGCGAGCTTCTTAAAAGTGTTGACGCATGTGTAATATAATCTAACGAATTTGTCATAACCCAAAAAATTACATTTTAATGTAATAATTTGGGGTCTAGTTATAAACAAAATTTTAACAACGTATTAGAAAAAACCCGGGGAACATAAAATACAAATGAATAACTTCTACCATATCAAAAATTTTAAAAATTTTGTTAATAACTTCTATATAGGGATAATTTAGACAAATTCAAAAGGCCTAAGTTCTAGTCGGACATGGTTAGTTCTGGTTAGCAAAGCAGCTTTTTATTTTTCCCAATTATATTTCAGACGTAAAAATGCGGTTAGTTTTCTGAAAAATTAGTTTTCTCTTACTGCAAAAATCATTTACTTCATTATGTTTAATACTACCAGGAGAAGCAATAAAAAAGCCTATCTTCATTACACTCTCAGGGATTTTCTGTCGCACCTTTCCTGCTAAAAAACTAAATAGGAAAAATAAACTAGATCAGCTTTATTTTATGGTCGGATTAGGAATTAACCCCCGTTTTTATTTGAAAGGTTTTTATTATCCTGTGGATCTACCTTTGCAGGGGTTTAAGTCGGAGAAGCCACAGCGGGCCAATAAACAAAATTCGTAGGTAAAATGTGGAATTGCTTTAAAAATTATCAGATGAATACTAGTGTTCCCGGTTGCAAATATCTTTAGTTATCTATATATAATCTATATTAATATCAAACTGTTGTATGTAATTTTTATTGTGCATTTTTATTTTGTCTTTCAAAAGTTAACACGCGTCTTAGACCTACAAAAGGGAACCCAAGCGTAGCTTACCCTTTCATTTAGTAGTATTGCAAAAGTAATGTTTTTGACGTTAAAACGTGATACGTAACGGAACGTGGGTGCGTAACCTTCTGGGGATCAAGAATAATTATTTTGTAGAACAATTGGGGGTTATGACAAAAACCGGTTGTAACTGGTCGTTTTTCACGTCGAGTATGTAGTGATGAGCGAGACCAGTCTTGGTCTTGAGGTCTTGGTCTTGGTCTTGCAGCAAGACCGAGACCAAGACTAAGACCAAGACCTGGGTGTGCAAGACTACGCAAGACCAAGACCGACCTGCAAGACTCTTGCACTTTTACGTCTTTTTTTAATATTATAATATTCAGGTTTCATATTCAATATACGGAGGTATTTCATACAGACATGACACAATATGTGTCGATAACTGCCAAAAAAGGCGATTATTTAATGAGTAAGAACTTTATTAATAATTTTTTTTTAAATGGATTTTCGCCATAAATGTTTTATTTTAGGTTAAAAGGTAAAAATAAGGGAGTTTCCTTAGGTGGATTTTTCGGAAAATTCTGGAATAGAAAATAATTCTACATTCTATGAACTTTTTGTCTATAGTTTTTGTATGTTTAGTTTTTCACTATCATGGACGATTTCGAAGCTATCAAGCTTTGTCACACTATTGAGCCACCTTGTATCTGCAGAATGTTTAACTAATTTGAAGATAAAAAGTTCCCATAAACCGAAAAGTTTTTTAAATAACTATTTTTTAGAATCAGAGACCAATATTTACATATCAGAATCATTTTCACGGACATTTCACATCTGGTTAAAATTAAAAGTCTTTTTTTCTGCTCACACAGTACACAATTTTGTATTTGCTTTAATTTAATATGCTTTTTCAAATAAAATTTGAAAAAAGCTTATTACTAAAATGTTTTTATATGCCACTAAATGTATAAAAGCAGGTTGTGTCTTAATACAACTAAAAATGGAGCGCTATAATTAGAGAAACCTCTAAATTTAAAATATGCTTTTTAATCAAATAATTAAAATGTACGTTTTAGGTTAAAATTGGTATATTTTAAAATTTTTAAGCAAAAATTATTGTATCCATCTTTATTTAAATTTAAGTATTAAGAAGATATATTTTATTCAAGATTGCTTAGTTTAAACTGTTACTACGAAAAAAAAGAAAGATTAGCAAGACTCTTGCAGCACGACCAAGACCTTCTTTGGCTTGCAAGACCACGTGCTCATCACTACGAGTACGTGGAAAGCAATTTGAAAGTTGTTAATTCTTGAATGTTTTTTGAGATTTAGAACCAGACATTAAATTGTCAACATAAACATGGATGTGCTTGGTCCAATTCAGCCCCAAAAATAGATGTATCCTTCTTGGAATTAGGACTAGTTAGATTATGGGTTTTACCAACTCTCTTGTAGTTAATATCTATGCAGATAATGGTAAGGAAGTCGAGTTGTGTTTTGATATTTAACTAACGTTAAATCCAAGACAAAATTAAAATGAATAGGCTAATTCTGGTTACTTTTATTTAATATAGCTATAAGCACGTTTTGTTGTTTTTTTGGTACCTATTAATTATAATATAGCGCTAGATTATAATAACAGAATTTACATGAACCCAGTCCAGAAAATGTTATGGTTAGTTTTATTAATCATTTTAGAAAGTAGGTTTTGTTGGTCTGTTTTATTTTGTTTTTCTTGTAAATAAAATACAGTTACACAATTGTAATAAAAGTTAAAATTGAAATTTACTTGCTCTTTATTATGCGTTAAAAATTATGAACTCCCTCATAATATTATAAAATAGGTACCACTAGGACTTGTAACATGTTTTAATAAATTAATTAAACATATTCTTGCGCTGAAATGGGCGGATTTAAAGTAGGTCAAATTTAGGTTCGGGCCGAAACAAGCAAAATTTGGCCTCATACCTGGTCCCTCGAGCCTACATGAATTTTTCGTACAGTGACTAGCCAAAAAAAAACTAACATAAAAAATGAAGGCAATGCAGGTCTAATCTACACACACACATATTTTTGATTAAAATACCTTTAAAAAGTTATTTGATTAATTTATAAAAAATATTAATTATGCATTTTAATTTACGTTTTATATCATTAACTCCTAAAAATTATCATTTGACCATATTTTGTGACTTTTCGACCACAGCAAGAAGTAGTGACATAAAACCAACATAAAACGAAAAGTTGTCTTCTATAAACCCAAAGTTTAAACTCTGAAATAAACATGACAACCAATTAAGATGCAGATTGAAGTAACTACGGAATTTACATGTTGTAGGTGTGTTAGTATTTGTTTTGAATCCGTGTGTTTGGAATAAACTCCAGAAAAGGCAGAGAAAATCCTCGGAAATTTATGTTAATTGGTCTTGTTCGTTTTGTTGTTTAACCGGAACAGGGGAACGGATGTATACCCAAAAACTTGTCCTAAGTAAGTTGCTTTAAGTAAATATAATGTACTAATAAGTGGCATACACAAGTATCATAGATTTAGTTGGACAATCGCAGTTTTTTGGACTATGAGCATTTTGAATAAAATGAAAATAAATTGTAATTTTATTCTAAAATTATATATATATATATATATATATATATATATATATATATATATATATATATATATATATATATATATATATATATATATATATATATATATATATATATATATATATATATATCAATTTAATTTCTTGGGAGTTTTGGTTCACATTTATTTTGAAAATTAAAAGGTTATTTTTAATTTTTCATATTGTTTAATTACAAACGTTTCGGCTAACCACAACTAACCACAACTAACCAAAACTCCCAAGAAATTAAATTGAAGAATATATGTTAATGGTTCAGAAAGCAAATAATCAAAAAAAAAAAAAATATATATATATATATAAAATATATATATATATATATATATATATATATATATATATATATATATATATATATATATATATATATATATATATATATATATTCGAGTTTGCCTAACAACAACATGTATAGTGTAAATATTATTCTTCAACTGCGCATGTTTAAAATATACTTATTTTGTACCTTAAGCAATTTTAAAGATATTTAAGCGCTGCGGCACTTTTTACTAAAAATGCGACACTGTCATAGCTCAGCAACTAGTAGAAGTAGAATCTTAGAAATTTGGGATCTTGGTAAAATGGGCACGTCCAATTTATTGCAATAAAAATAAGTAGGACATTCCATTTAACAAAACTGGAAAATCTGTCAACTGTTCAATTCCGCATACCCAAAAACCGCTAGTTACCAAATTTTTGAATCGCAACTTTAGCTGATTTTAAAATATTAAGGCGTTGCAATACTTTTTACTAAAAGTATGGTGTTGTGATATCTTAGCAACTAGTAGAGATAGAATTTTGAAAATTTGAAATTTCAATAAACGTGGCACGCCCAATTAAATGCTATAAATATAAATAGGACATTTTATTTAAAACAACCAAAACATAACTTGTAGCGCAAAACTGGGAATTCTGGCAACAGTGCCGATATAACTACCCAATTCTGCATATCCAAAAACTTGGCGGTTAAAGTGATTTTAAAGATATTTTATAGATGCAGTATTTTTACAAACTCAGTAGAACAAATATATGAATTCAGATAATACTGGTGGTTGTTTAAATATATTAATGATAGATTTTTACCTATAAAAATAACAATTAATCAATAAAGACAAATATTGGCAAATTAACTCGTTTAAAGACGTAATGTGTAGATACTGTATATTCACCGTTTTTTTATTTTGGGACACCCCACGAAGGCTGATGCCTAAGGACTAACGTACCGTGGGTGTCTTCAGTGTGGTGAGAGGGAGTTTGTTCACAGGGGCCCCAAATTTTTTGGGAAAAATTGGGGGGAAAAAAAAAAAAACTTCTGCGGGCAGCAGGTTCCATAGTCTTGACACTCTAGGGATAAAGGGAAAACGAAGAAAGCGGAAAGTTCGGGGCCTTTTAACTGAACTGTAAAAGGGATGCAAAAAAGTTGCACTACGTGTTGCTCTGTTGGGAGCTGCCAAAGAAGGAATTATACTGGCCAACTCCTCCGAGCGAAGCCGTGAAAATACCTATAGAAAAAAGCGACAGATCCCCACAGCTCGACGGTGGGCAAGAAGGGGGAAGCCTTTCTGTGAGCGTTGGATCATTAATAAGACGAACGGCCCTTCTTTGAATGGAGTCCAGAATGCTAAGTATTGTGGGGGCGCCATTCCCCAGACATGACAACAATATTCTAAGGAGGGTCTGATTTGGGAAACATACAGAGTGTACAAATTGAAAGAAGAGAAATATTTTCGGCCCCGGAAGAGAAATCCAATTTTTTTTGAAGCTGCCGAAGCTATGGATAAAATGTTTTGTCCGTTAAAAGGTTATTCTAAAAAGTAACGCCGACAAGATTAAACGACTCTTTGTTCTGCAGAATTTGGGCCGCTCACATGTAAGGGATGAGCATTTGCAGACTTTTTTCGTAGCAGCAAACCCGGGCTGTCTTTTCGAGACTTTTGAACAAGTTTTTTTTGGCGCCCCAATCCAAGATAAGTTTGAGGTCTTGTAAAAGAGATATCTGCATTGGCCTGCGCTTGTTTTCGAAATCAGGATTACAAGGTGGCTTAAGAAATTGAATACTAGAGTGAATGGTACTATCGTCAGCAAAACTATGAATGGGATTGATTGTGGAAGAGAAAAGATCGTTAATGTGTAGAAGAAACAGCGTGGGTGCCAGCACTCAGCCCTGGGGCACCCCAGCATTAATTTGGTAGAAGCTGGAGGAATGACCTTTCTACCAACTGATATACGTCGATTAAAAAGGGAAACTGGAAAGCCGAGAAAGCTTAGGTGGAAGACCGAAAAGAAGGAAGTTTGTTAAGAAGCCCATCATGCCACACCTGATCGAAAGTTTTGGGATATGTCAAGGGCAACGATCTGGGATTCCCAAGAAACTCAAGAGACTTGTTCCAGTGGTGTGAGACAAAGGAAAGAAGATCAGCTGTGGCTCTAGGCCCGGAATCCATATTTTATCATTTTAAGATCTTATTTTTTTTCCAGATACTTTAAGATTTGGGAATTAATAAATTTTTTCCATTACTTTCCAATAAAATTTACAATTAACCTCATAATTTGAAAATGTTTTGAGTAAACATGAAAGATCCCTATTCATTTTTTTTTGATCGTAACTGCCGTAAAGTGTTAAAATGAATAATTAACATCGCTAAGAAACTGATATCTATTTAACATAACAGTTGTCAAAATTACATATATTAAAATGATATCTGACAAAATGATATCTCTTAAAAAATGACATCTGCCAAAATCATATCTCTCAAAACTGACATTTGTCAGAAATTAGGTCTTACAAAGATTATATCTGACAAAAATAATATTATTTAACATGATTACCGTACACCCCTTACTGATACAATCTATCAGAATTGACACCTTACCTTCAACAATTATCATATTTGGTTTAATTCGGTTAAAGCGTCTTTTAAAATAATTTTTTTACCCTAAAAAAGCCTTAAAAAGAGTCGTTAGAGTACGTGAACGTACGTACATGAACCACAAAATTTATTAGAATCAAGACCTTGTCTTAACTAATTATTGGGCCAAACATGGTTTGACTTGATTATTGCTTTTTTATTGGGTTTTTTATATACTTGATAATTAAAAAAATAAATGCCGTTCCTTAATGGATGATTCGAGACAAAAATGTTGTATAAGTATCAAGATACAGGGTGAAAGACATAATTTCAGAATTGGGGTTCCTTTTTTTTTCTTTAAACGAGTTTTTTGATTTAAATTAATCTTAGAGCATTAACCCAAAGACACCTTCGATTAACTTTTGTTCTACATTATTATGGATCAGTGGCGTGAATTCGGGAAATTTTATTATTTTTTTACAATTAATTCGTCATAATTTTTGGTAACAGCCATTTTTAGGTAAAAAAGAAAAAAGTAATACGTATCAAAATAATAATAATATTAACACCAAAAAAGTAATCACTTTATAATAGTAAAAAAAATAATTAAATTCCTGAAATTACGCCACTGCTCCACAAATAACCACAATTAACCACCAGAAGGGCGCTCGATGTTTTAACTTTACCAAGTTTAATTTAAAATAAAAAAAGCCCGATTTGAAAATAAATGAAAAATTTAATCTTTGATAACTTTTCTTTTACATACTGCATGTTATTGATTTGACAGTTTTGGAGCTGCTTATACAACATTTTTGTTTTATTTTTACAACTTTTCCAATAAATAAAGCCAATTGCTTTATTAATTAACCTTTATATTCGATTCCTTACAGTTATTATGTGCCCATTTTCCACAATTTAAGCACAATATCCATTCTTTAATGGAAATAATCCCCATCTTGCCTCACCAAGCCATTTTTTTAAGAAGATAAAATTTAAATAAAAAAAGCTGTCAATAATCTTAAAGCAATATAATTTTTACCTTATTATAGGTTACTTTAAGCATTAATGACAGCCACGTTTTACCAGCTAGCTCTGTTAAACCAGTTTTTATACCAAATTTGGTTACGTTTTGCTCCTTAAAACCCAGTTAACGTACGCCCATAACTTACGCAGTATTAGAGAATTTATTGACTTAACCATACAATTTTTTGTTTTAAATTTACATCATTAACATCAAAATTTGTTTTTTTAATAACATGTTTTTCAGGCTCTAAGGACCTCAAAACGTAGAAAAAACAAACAAAACATTTTAACAACGTACATTCCATTCCATACTGTTGTTTTAGCAATTTTATACATTGAGAATAACCCATACACGGTAAATCTTGGCTTTTTGGGGTTTTTAAACCGTTCTTCCTCGGTAAAGTTTCCCCCAGATATTATATTTGTTGATGTTTATTAATTAAAGATAGAGGGAAAAATTTGTCTGCTGTTAGTGTTTTCAGTGAAATTATAAAGAAGGATTATTAAAGGAAAAAGGTTAATTTTAAAAAAAATTTGATTTTTCGAGAATTTTCTTAGTAGAACCCTTTTAAAGATTGTTAATAAAATATACATTATGAATAATAATAAAATTGAATAAAAACATAAATCGTACCCACTATACCTTTACTAAACTGAATATTTAGATACGCCATCATTTAATGAGGGGTTTTTCAGAATAACGCTGTTAATTTAAAAAGGGAAAATAGACCTATAAAGTGCAAAAAAATTCATCTTGGGAAAAAATTGGGGATTATCCATATATTTTAAACAAAACCAAATACACAAATTTAAATTGTGGGGGCGAGTCCCCAGGTCAATTTTTTTAATCTCACAAGTCCGTATAAAAAAGCCAGTACCAAATATTTGGGATAAAAAAAATGGGCACAACGGAGAAATTAAAGGGACTGCTAAACGACTCGTGACGTCACATCGCATATAAATTCAGATTGTTAAAGTATCGATTTTTTTCTATTTCCCGTTGTGTTGCGGGAAATTTGTCATATCTAGTATTTTGTTTTTTTTTTTGCGTTGATAAATAAAGTGTTTTTTAAATTTATTGCAGCTAATGAATAATTTGTCAAAGGGTTTCCAAAAAAATGTACCCTCTGTGAATATTTTTATGGAGATGGATAACATTAAAAATGACGAACTTTTTATTTCCCCAGAAATCAAAGGTGCAAAAGCATCATTGTAAGCATTTATTTTGTCTGTTAAATAAAATAAAACATCTTTTTACAATACTTGATTTTTCAACTAAATAAGAAAAAAATTATTGATGTAAGTAGGTATTTATGTATTTGTTAATTTAACCATTCCTAACTTACATTAAAGTGGTCGTCACAAGAGGAAAATTTACTTTTTGATTTTGGCATATCACATCCTGCTGTTGTAAACCATCGTTTCTAACGCTTATAATGCCCCTGAGGCACACATACAAAAATTTTATTTGGTGTACTCACAGATTTCTTTGTAAAGGGGGACAAAACACCACTTATTCTGTGATTCGTACATATTACTTATTCAAACAGCAGTGAATGTTTTTTGATATTAACAGCAACTTAAAATTTTTCGACTGTAGCCACGTAAATAATGCCGTTATAAAATTACACCCCCTTTCTTAAAAAAGGGGACAATATATTAGAAACATGAAAAACGCTTTACAGTTTTATGCGCTGTGAAGTCAGACAAACAGTGATCTTCGGAAAGCTTGTTTTGGCGCCAATAGGCGTTTTTCATATTTTTTTTTTTTAGCTTATTGCAAAGCCCCATGAAAAAAAAAAGCCAAAAATATTTTTCCCCCATTTTTTTTGGGCCCCCGGAAACGCCAAAAAACAATTTTAAGTTTGAATTTTGTAGGCCCGTGACGTCACGGCCCCAAATTTTTTTGGGAAATTTTCTTTGTTGTCAGCTTTTGTTATTCGATACGCCTGTCATCAAATATCGATATGCGCAACATCTACTAAGTTGGCGTTTTCCCGTCAATTGTCATATTGTCAACCTTTTATAACCTGTAACCTCTAATATTTATTAATAATTTCTAATTTGTAAATAGGGGTGTTCTTTCCAAATATTCCAATTTATTACTATAGTTTTTTTATCGCCAAACTTTCCTTGATATGAATCCTTTTTACGAGTAAATTTATAGTTATTTTATTGAAAAAAAGAAAAAAAGTGTTTTTTTTTATTATTTGCGAAACCAGAAGCCGGCCCGGGGTTTAGGATCCTCAAAAATATTATTTTTTTTTCCAAAACAAGACGATAGGGGAAAAAACCCGGTGTGCTGCTGTAGGTATTGAGAAAATGCCCAAAAAGGGCATGCCTATTATTTTTGTGAAAACCATTTTGATGTAAGTTTTTATGTTTTATTCCAATTGAAACTATTTAGGTAGTCTGGCTGTGTTTTAGTGTAAAGTCTAAAAAACCTATTCGCATTTTTTGATTTCGTTAAAATCGATACGTTGTCGATATCGATAGTTCCTAAACAGACTTGGCATCCATGTTGAATTTGATTGGTTAGGGGGGTGGCGGGCTATTTAAATTACAATGATAATTTAACCTTTAAAAAGAAAAAATTAGGGGTTTGTATTTTTCCTGTTATTTAGCAGGTTTTACTTAATTGTGTTTCTACTTTTAATTTTTACACACAACATTATCAATATCAATTAAGTGAAAATACCCTATTCTTGGAGTTTGAATTTAAAGGGGCAGTTTTTGCTTGAAATATGTTTTTTAACTTTTTTTGAGGTAACTATACGATTTATATGCATATATGCTATCATTTTGTAAGTTTTCCAAAAAACGTGAATATACCAATTATACTCAGTATGTTATCTACTCGAAAGATACGCGATAAATACCTTTTCGAAAAAGTTAACTTAGGATACTAAGTGGATTGTTCCAAAACTATGTACTATTTTTTCACAAAAGCGAAAGTCGAGCTTGGCCCTTAGGAGGACAGACAGACAGACCTACACGGATGCCGGTAATTTTCAGCCCTATTTTTTTCATCAAATTTTGTTTGGTTTATATGGCATATTGAGTATAAACTGTTTTAAATGGCTATTTTTTGTACCTCCTAGATTTATTTGCTAGTTCTAATTAAAACTAACTGCAGTCATCCTGTAAAATTTATGTACAATATTTACTATTTAAAAGGGCAAACTAATTGCGGTCTTGGGTTTTAAAACAAAAAAGTTCCCTATAAAAAAATCAGTGGTGTGAAAAAGCACCAAATCCACCTTCTTTAATATGTAAAATAGTATTTGTTTTCTATGTTTGCTAGCTTATATATGGGAAATAGTTTAGGCATGCCACACAATATGCACAAGATGACAAATAATTCCAGCGGACAAATTCCAGGAAATTTCTGAAATTGCGCAATTAACGTTGAATAATTTGGTCACAGGTTAGTTGAAAAGGTGTTCGCAATAAATGATGAGGCGTCGTAAGTTTAATAACGTCGTTTGCCGGCAAGTTAGTTCTAACTCCACATCCTACGAGTCTCTGCCAAGATCGTTTGTCAATGTTCTACTATGGTGCAAATAGCACGAGGCTGAATGTCTGAGAATTTAAAAAGCAATATTCATTATATCTTATAAACTACACAAAAAAGAAAATGTCCCAATTAAAGCGAACAAACCAAAATGTTTCCTTTTTTTACTTTTTAAGGTTTGTCATTTTCTTTTTAAGCATAATTAAAATTAAATCAATATTACGGAAAATAAATGCGATGCCCATGTATAAGTAACCTGACCATGCGTTTTGAACGAGTCCGTCCTTTTTTTTGGTTCTCGGTCCTGGTGGTGTATTTACGATTCTATACCATTATATAGATGGCGCCATTCTAAAACGTGGTATGATTTGTATAGGTAAAATGCACATATAAGTATTTGGAAAAATGTACGGACTCCGTCACAAAATATCTATAGTAGATCTAGTTCTATATTTTACATATCTGAAACACTGTCTTAAGTTTCTTGGTAAATTTCAGATCGTTGCTCTTAACATATGGATCTGTTAAAACTCTCAGCATTCTTGATTTCATTCGAAGAAGAGCATTTCATCATTTTAATGATATTACAATAAAACCTTTTTGGTGCTTGTGTTTTAAGCTATTTGCCAATATAATTAACTTTTAGCAGCTTCCTATATAACAACAAAGTTCCTTTCTTATACATTCTTTACAGCCCATTTGGATAGTGTTAAGAATGTCTAGAATGGGCAACCTGCTGCCCGCAGAGGTTTTTTCTTCCTCACCAAAGCTCTAAAGTCACGTGGTATTAAACTACTTCCTCTTTTTCCAAATGCCCTGGTGCCCACAGTAGAGTTAATCTGTTGCGTTCTTCCAAGGTACCCCCACGGTACGTTATTCTTCTTCTTCCCAGGGAGCTGTCTAGATTTACTACCGGAGGTAGCGCAGCCTCTTGGACTTTTTATGCCTAATCGGTGCGTTATTATTTAAGTCTAAAGCCCTAGTGGACTGTGCTAAGATATTGCTTGCTTAAATGAGGGCTACTAAATTCACCTCCGATATGGCTTTAATGCTAGTTTATCGCCAGCTAGGTAAATACGATGGTATAGTTTTTCTTAAAGCTATATGTGTCCTCTTTGTTATCCCGTTGGAAATTTGATAATCGGTTGTTTAGAAAAATGGTTGTTCATTGTTCATATTCAATTCATATTCAAATCAATTTTTAATCAACTAAATCTTTATAACATTGAATTTGCTCTTTACTATTCTCTGTAGTGATGAGCGAGACCGGTCTTGGTCTTGCGGTCTTGGTCTTGGTCTTGCAGCAAGACCAAGACCGAGACCAAGACCAAGACCGCCTTCTCGCTTGCAAGACCAAGACCAAGACCAAGACCGAGGAGTGCAAGACTACCTGCAAGACTCTTGCACTTTTGTCACTTTTTTTTTAAATTATAATATTTAATTTTCATATTCAATATACAGAGGTATTTTATACAGACATGACAGAAAATGTGTCGATAACTGCCTAAAAAGGCAATTATTTTATGAGTAACAGGTTTTTTTACTAAAATTATAATTAAATCGATCACTTTGTTCTTTTATAAAATTCTCTAACAACGATAACTAGTAAATGTTTTAAAAATAATAAGATTGTGACTCAATGGTCCGACAAAGATCGATTTCTCCAAAACCGTTTACGACAGATAATAACTAGGAGTACAAAAGTTATAGAAGCTAAAAATTACTTACCCATTCCTAAAGTTTTTTTAAATTAGCTATTTAATGATTCCACTTACATGGTGGATCAAAAATTTCCAAAATCCTGAAATATATTATTTTTGTGCCACACTGTAAGAAGTGGCATCATTAGTTTGCTCCTTAAAACTAAGATATAAATGTAAAAGTGATGGTTTAATAAAAAATATATTTGTCTTGTCATTTAGGAATACTTTTTATATAAATGGATTTTAATTTTCACTTCCGCTTTAGACAAAAAAGTCAAAACAATGCCAGAAGTATAATGGTGACGTCATTTTTGTCAAAATTGAAAATGATATTTAAAAACCATCTACGTCGACATTGTACCTATATGACAGTTCAAGAATTCCCAGCATAATATACAGGAAAGCGATTTTTTTTAATGAATTTTTTGCCATATATATTTTTTTATTTTAGGTTAAAAGCTAAAACTAAGCAAGTTTTCTCGAGTGGTAGATAGAAAATAATTTTACATTTTACGCCCTTTTTCTATAATTTTTGTTAATTCAGTTTTTCATCATTATGAACGGTTTCGGAGATATCGAGCTTTGTCGCACTCTCGAGCCACCTTGTATATGCAGAATGTTTATAAAGTATTTATACAAACTTTGTTCGGCAAATGTTTGACTAATTTGAAAATAAAAAGTTTATTTGAACTAAAAAGCTTCCTAAATAACTTTTTTTTGAATTAGAAATCAATGTTTACAAATCAGAATCATTTTCTTGGAAATTTCACATCTGGTTAAAATTAAAAGTTTTTTTTCTGCTCGCACAGTATACAGTTTTGTATTTGCTTTAATTTTATATGCTTCTTTAAATAAAATTTAAATAATTCTTATTACTAAAATGTTTCTATAAGCCACTAAATGTATAAAAGCAGATTGTGTCTCAATATAACTAAAAATGATGCGCTATAAATAAATAAACCCCACATTTAAAATATGCTTTTTAATCAAATAATTTAAATGTACAAGTAAGGTTAAAATTGGTATATTTTAAAATTTTAACGCAGAAAATATAGTCTTCATTTTTATTTATTTGTAAGTATTAAAGAAAATACATTTTATTTAAGATTGCTAAGTTTAAATTATTACTACCAAAAAAAACCAAGACCAGCAAGACTCTTGCAGCAAGACCAAGACCAAGACCAAGACTGGGTGGTGCAAGACCAAGACCAAGACCAGGCTTGCAAGACCAAGACCAAGACCAAGATAGCCCGGTCTTGGTCTTGGTCTTGCTTTGCTCATTACTAATTCTCTGGGGCATAACAAAATGAAAAAATTCGAGTACTTATATGTCAGACTATTGCTTTCGGAACGATTTTAAGAGCAAAAATCCCGTGGGGTAAATGTTACCCCGATTTGTAATTTACAGGTTAAAAAAATGGCTTTATAGTTCTAGGGTTATTTTATCATTACAACTAAACAAATAAATATTTATCTATCTTTCTATTTCTCTATTCTATAATGTAAAGCAAATGAAAAATTTATTGTAAACATCTAAAAAGATCGACCAGATTTTCACGGATAATTAATGGGTCACTAGTAAAATGAGTAGACATGTACAACATTTTTATTTGTATATTGGGAGTGTAAAATAAAATATTGCAGCTGCTTTTTATCTTGAGATAGTCCACAAAGGGCGAAGGCCTAAATACCAACGTATCGTGAGTGTCTTAAGTTTGGTAAGATAAAGTCTGTTGACATGAAACCTAAATACTTGGGGATTTGGAGGAGAAGGTAAAACTTCTGGTGGTAGTATAGAAAGGATAAAAGAACTAACAAAGTGGAAAGTTCTGGGCTTCTCAAGCTAGAATGTAAAAGAATGTATAAAAACGACACTACGTGTCGTCTATTGGGAGCTGTCAGGGGTGGAACTATACTGACCAATTCTTAAAGAAGAAGCCTTAAAAATATCTATAAAAGACAGATCTCTTAGAACTAGCCGGTGGGTGAGAGAAGAAGGCTTTTCTGTAAGCATGGAATCATTAATAGGATGAATGGCCCTTCCCTGAAGGAAATCAAGAATGCTAAGAGTTGTGGGAGACGCCATTCCCTAGACATGAGAACAATACTCTAAAGATGGTGTAATTATACATTAAAAGGTACCCATAGGTAATTTTACTTTAGTTTTAAAAAAAAACAAATGTTAAAATTAATCCTCTCTAGCAGGCTCACTGGGTTGACATACAGATGGAATCGCATATGAATGAATGCGACTCCTAAAAGGGTTTCAAAAATCCTCAATTTTCTAGCGAATAATTAGCAAATTTGTGGAACTTATTGAATCCCAAAGCACTTGACCAAGCTTGAAATTTGAAAGTTTAATATATTTTCAATACAAATACCAATAAAATAGTCTAATCTATATGATTTATATTAATATGGTCCTTTGGACATCTAAAAAACGATAACTCGCCTTTTATTCTACTTTCACAATTATTCACTGAACATATATTATTACCAGACATATTCAACAACTTTTTAGGGACACGATATATCAAAGCAGATGGTTAAAGCAAAACGATTTCTGGCGCACTACGTATCAGTCATATCGGCTTCACCCCATAGACTGGTACGAATATATTGGACAGGCGGGGATAAGAGGGGTGCGTTTTGAGAGCCGCCACGAGTGACAAAACTGATATATTGTATATTTTTTAAACCATGATAAGGTTTTCGTTATTTCCCATTGTTGATAGATTTTGCAAAATGGTAATGACTTATCAGCTGATTTAAAATCACAGTAGAAAAAGATGATACCAGGTAGCTTATAAAACTTTTTATAATAAAAATTCAATAAATGACATATTATCATCTTGAATAACTTAATAAATACTAGTAATAGTAATTAAAAAAGGGTTTTATTTAACCCATTCGAAATTTTGTGTAAATAGATGTAACTAAATAATGTCGCGATAAAAAAAACTTTATATTTCTAATAAAAATTTTCTAGAAACATTTTTAGTTACAGATCGACCCACCAAGAAAATAATAGGCTAAATTAGTTAATTATTATTAGTCTGGGACGAAGAAATAAATGTCATATTTTAAATAGAGTGAAACGAACAGGTGGAAATAATATTAGTTTGACCTTTCCAATCTGTCGGGGATTTCAATTAATAAAGAGGAGTGTAAATAACCTGTGAACAGAATTAACGGCACTTTATAATTGTTATAGAAAATCTCAAAATAAGTTCAATTATAAATCATGTGTGTCAATTTTCGCATAATGAATTTATACCATTAATAAAAAAAACACTACGCATAAGTATTGCTAAAAAATGAAAATTATTTTTAGGTTTGCTTAGATAACTCAAATTTTACCATTGTTGGTAAATAAAGTTGTAAGTAGAGTATATGCATTGTTAAACTTTGTAAACCCTAAACATGTGTATTTTTTACCCTGTTATTTTGATCATAATACCTAGAATATGCAGACAGATTTCTAATAACCAGAGATAAAATATACTCTGCTTATCCATCTTAAATTCCTTTTAATTGTAACGTTCTTTTTGGACCATAGACTGAAGATCTGCTTAAATAGCTTTTCTATATAATAAAAAGTAAAATTGATCTCTAATTTATTTTATTTACACAATTATTAATAAATAATATATTTATCAATATTATTTTTTTTGTATTGATTTAACAAAATTAACTTCTAAGGCTAAGTTTCCACCGGAGGAACAAATAGCAACTTTTAGCAACATTTTTGTTGCCTTGTGTTTCTTCTTGTTTGTGAATTTAGGAAGTTGAAGGCAACAAATGTAAACTTTTTGTTTCCACTGACAGAACTTTTAATGTTTCTGGTAACTGAGAGAGTGTTTCTACCGCGGTTGATAAACATGGATCAAGATGATGAAATAGCGGCAGCAGCGGCGGCCTATATAGTGTTGTCGGCAAAAAAGACAAAAAGAAAGCACAAATATTGGGTGAAACCAAGTCTCCGTGATAGAAGTGAATATGGTGGCATGCACCTACTCAATGCATTAAAAAAGTTGCAGTATCTATTTCCACTCAGAAAACATGTTTCTGTTTCCTGTTGTTGCCGAATTTCTTTTGAAGTTTACCGCTAAAACTGGAAACCAGCAACAATCGTAAACATGCAACAGTTGTTGCCGAAACAAGAAGGAACACTTAGGAACTTTGAGGAACTTTGGGAAACATTTTTGAGCAACAAGCAACAGAAACACAAAAGTTCCTTTATGTTCCTCCGGTGGAAACGTAGCTTTACATATGTAAGAAGGTATCTGATTTTGTAATTCTGTAAAAATTGTTTCAATACATTTATACCTCTTTGGGAATTTCTTCTTCTACAATTTTTTACTATATTTTACAAAGTAAAAAAGTTTTTTCTTTCTGCTACTTTAGGAGCAGACAACTAAGCTACTTGAATAAAACTTCTTCTCGGACTTCCATTGTCTCTATTTAATTTTTTTACAACGTTTCGAACAGTAAGTATCTCTGATACTTTTTAAGTGAATGCTAAATATCTAAGCCTATGGCTACGCCTTTTATATCATAATCGGGTCATTGATGCGTGTAGCCACTGCCCATTTTTATGGTCTATTGAGCTTGACTTCTTTTCTGTTAGTGGGCAGAGGCTGCCAAATGTTGTGGATACCTAAACTTGGTTTACTATAAACATGGGAATTGTTATTAATAATAGTAGCTTCTTTAAACTTTCGTTTCTCCAGTGGGATTCTCTAAGAACAATTCCAGCATCTTTCCAATTAATATTATGATGTTTAGACCAAGCATGTTCCGCAACACCTGACTTGTTAGTGTCGCCCAGTCGAGTATTGTTTTAATGTTCCTTAATTCTAATTTCTAAAGGTCTCTTTGTCTCACCAATATATAGATCACCACATTCACAGGGTATTTGATAAACTACTTCTTTTCCCGCATTCAAAGTATTCGGTTTTGTTTTAGTAAGGAAACTTCTAAGGGTGTTGCGGGAAGAGAATGCTGTTTTGATGTCGTATTTCCTTGCTATTCTTCTAATTTTTTCAGAAGTTCCTCGCATATATGGTATAGTAAGGATCATCATTTCTTGTTGATGCTTTGTATTTTTAACCTGTTTTTTATGTTTGAAAGTTTGAAGTTGTTCTTTGAACAAGTGTTTCGGTGTAACCGTTCTGTCGCAGGTCTTCCTTGATATTATCAAGTTCTTTGTTTAACAAAATGTCAGTACTACATATTGTTTTGGCACGATTATAGAGTGTTTTTATTATATTTTTTATTCAACCTACAATATTGTCTAGAACCTTCAGAGAAACGTAAGCTTCTTGATGTATAACAATACAAAATAGGTTATTATGTGACTTAGTTATGTTGTTTCTAAAGTAACCTTGCAGTCTCAAATTATTTATTTGAATTAATGGAAGATGAAGATAGTCGGTAAAGTCAGTTTACGAAGGCCTAATCCCTAGGTTCATGGGTGTTCAAAAGCAGCCAATTATTAGATGAGATTTTAAGGTTTAGGTGGAAAAAAACGACTTTAACAGGCAGCAATTTTTTATTTGGGTCTGCTTAGACATGGACGAAGTGTCAAGTTCGAGATTTACCCAGTAGTATTTTGTGTTTTTTTTTTGGAAAGACCCTAAAAAAATATTATACATGTTAATTTTTTAGACCAAAAACCTTGATAATGCTACAGCATTAAATAGGTCTCATAAATAGCAAAAGAAGAATTTCTTTGGGAATGATGTCAACAAAGCAAACATTTTTTTGGATATAACCAAAAATGCTAAGTAATTTTGGGAAATTTCTTATTTAGACGTGAAAATATTATTTTAAGTAAGACTGATCTGGCAATAATAAGTGCCGGACAGGTTAGAGGAAAAAATATTTCTTAGATCGAAAGAAAGCTGAGCTTTTTAGCAGCTGCGGTAGCTACGGATAATCTAAGGTTAATTTTGAAATGCCAAGTTAAGGCTTTGTGGGACTTGGTTGCTCATAAAAAATGAAAGGTGAAAATTAGTTAAGCATATATTATAACTGTGTCTTTAAAGCAATAAGTTCGATAATATTTTTGGTTCTCTAGTCCAATAAAAAATAAATATTTTAAAATAAGGGATATCTGCATTATCTTGCTCTTGCTCTCTATATTTGGCACAAAAATATAAATATTGGAGTATATAGTACAATTGTCAGCAACTATGGATGGATTTGATTGGGAAGAAAAATATTTAATGTAGAAACAAACTTCGTGTCACTCCAGATCCTTGACAAGATAACAGCTGGAAAAGTAACAATCCTCGCTAAGGTATACGTCGATGAGAACTAAATTAGATATTCAAGCGCGGAGTTTAGATAAGAAACCGTAGAAAAAAGTTGAATTGATAACAAAGAGAAAACATTGAAACATATCTTGAAATGTTTTCATCACCATATTGTCTAATAGAAATTATTCATTTATAACGATACATATATCGATTATAATATATGATATTCACCCTTTTCAGAATAATTTGGTTTTGGGTTTAAAAGTGTACAAAGCGTTAACAGTTTGATTGGCGTAGTTACACTGTTGGACATATCATATTGCAGGGTTGGCTTTAGAATATAAACAATACTAGGTAGTTTTACGTTTAACAATATTTTAACCAAATATTTAACAAAATAAATTTTGTGGTTAAGGATAATGAGCTTTTTGTGATACAAAAGAATTAGGTCTACAAGAAGCGCGTCAATCGTTTAAAATACATTCTGGATTTGGAATAATTTTAAAAAATCTTTTAAGATAGGTTTAATCAAACTAACGTTAAAAACAAGGTACTTGTTTGTTTTGTTTTTTTAATTGTAGTTTCTGGATTTTATGAGTAAAATTAAGTTTTTTTGGTTGTGTATATGAATACCGACTATATCCCTGGTGTATATTTCGTGCAATCCATTTTTTCTGATTAAGTTTACAATATATTTTTATCTTAACTACGATTTTCTTTGTATGTGCAGCCAGTTAACTGATATTATTTGCATCATTTTTTTATTAGAAATCTAATCAACTATCACAATATCTTCCCAATTACTATGTACTATAGGTGTAAAATACTAGATGGTTAATCTATTTTTTTTAGTTCTAGCAGCTATATTCAAGTTTCAGAGCTGCAACTGTATTTCACAACATTTTCGCACGGTAGCACCACCACGAATGTAATTTTTCCCTCTATATAATATGTTTTTATACCTTCTAAAATACAGTTTAAATATTTAAACAAAAAACTCAAAGAACTTTTTATAAATCCGGTAATCAATTTAAAAACTGCTGAGTTTTTCGTAAGTTTTTGATGAAATCTTTTATCACGTAAGTGAAGGTGGCTTTGTTTCTATCTGGCAAATTCAGTTGCTAAAAGTTATTAGGGTCAAAATGACCTTATTTTTTAGTAATTTCTAACTGTAAATTTTTCTATAAGAACGTGGAAATAACAGATATTTTCAATAGGAAAAAATAAGTGAGATTGAAACAAAATTGGGAAAATTTTAAATAAATATCATTTATATAAAGCTCAACATACAAAAGCAATAATCGTATATATATACATATATCGTATACCCTTTAAATAGGTGTATGTTCAATTTTTTTTTATTTTCGGCAAAAATATAATTTAATCGAAATTGTAATATAAGCAAATACTCACCAACCTTATTTTTGGATGCGACAGCCCATTCTTCTGTTTTTGTCAACAATTAATTTTTTAATCACTTTTTCATTTAAGTTCAATATGTCACTAATCATACCTTTCTCAATAGAGCTCATTGCAAGGGCATTTGATTTTTTTCTCCCAGTATTTTCCAAAAGTTTTTGATTGGTTTTAAAGTTGAAAATCAATTTCATAGGAATCGTAACCAATATTTTTAAAACCTAAATAATTCCCTTGACTGCATCAACTGTTGTGTCGTCACTGGTTATAAGAAAAAACCAATGCGAAAGTGGAAATAAACACAGAGATACAAGCTAATGGGCGATCATATAGGAGTCACAAAGTTGAAAAAGTAAGCTGTCGCGTCGTTGTATTGTCATTGCAACCGACGTATTTGTTAATTCCACGCTTTATCGTCCAGGGGCTGATTTTCGAGAGTCCAGTCGCAGATCAAATCTCGACAGATCTCCACTGAGTCCACACTTCTAAAAATGTGGAATGGTTACAAATACTGTAAACTGTCGTCCACACTTTATATATTCTGTATAAAAAGGATACGAGGTATAAAGAAATTACAATTATCACAAGTTATAAAAACCTCCTCAAATAAGTTATATACCACAATAGAGCAATCACTTCAACAATAGATAATCTTAAAATAGTTTATCAGTTAAATTATTCAATAAAAAAATGCATTAAAGGTACCTCAATTAAAAAAAAAGGACAGTAGGTTGGGGGGGCAAAAATTAATTCAAACGCTAAACATAAATTTTGGTGCATAACGTTAAATTTTTCCCCAAAATTTAAAAATTCCCATAAAATTTTTTTAATGGAAAATAAGTACACGTTTTGTTTCTGTAACTATTGCACATTTTTAAGATTTTGGGGAAAGTGAAATTTTTAACTAGTCTATTGAGATTTCTATGTATGTAAATTTTAAATTTAAAACTATTTTAACAAAATTTAAAATAAACAAAGGTAAAGTTATTGTTGCAAAAAAATTTGCAAATCTGAAGTTATTATTCTAAAAAGGCCACAAAAAAATAAACATTTTTTTTTTAATTTTTATTTAAAATAATAAAAAAACCCTAAATTTAAACGTCAAATTCCTTTAATCTGACAACATTCGGGCTTAAAAATTTAAATAAATTACTTAAAAATTCCTTTTCCATTTTTAAAAAAAGGGGCTGCCCCTCGGTATGTAACGCTAATACATCGCTATGCTTTTGTGAACTTGGGATGACGTACCGATTCAACGCATCCAATGAGAGCTCGGGCCCTTCGATCAACGTTGAAGGGGATAGCGTCCTGAGAGTAGGTCACGCGCGCGTCAAGTAAATAGACCAATGAAATAAGTCGCATCGGAGGCCGTACGGTGGTAAAACGAGGTCAAGGCGCTAACAATTCAGTAAGACTTCTGGCTTCGTCAGATAAGCGGTGTCTATAATTTGTTCTCGCTCTTCGGGCAAATTACCAAAATTTTCGATTTTAAGAATTTGGTGGTTGTTTAATGCTACTTTCTCTGTATTAGCACAATAAAATTGGCACATCACATCTTTTCTCTGTAACCTAGTAAGATTATAAGATTTTGTGTGAAGTGTACATTTCTTAGCTAAGTAAAGCTACTCAAGTATTTCTTTGTGTGAAATTTAATTGAACTTGTTTACGTAAATTTCAAAAGTAAAGCAAAGTGGTTAAAAGTGTTTGTAAGAGACTGTGAATTAGTCAATGGTATTGGAGAGTGATGGGTAAACTGAACTTGGATGTTTACCAATAACTGGACCGAGTTCACGAAAGGGCGGATACCAAGTGCCCTTTTAACCTGTAAATAATTTTTAACTTTGACTTTAACTTTCAAAATTTTATAGTAAAATAAACAATCACTAATTGTGACGTAACGTCGATAGATTCACGTTTCATAGACTCTGTAAGGCGATTCGGGTTTCTAATGAAAGACAAATAAATTTCTTTGTTAAATTAAAGTGATTTTTTGTTAATTTTCTTTAACTTTCTAGTTCTTTTTTCTTTTCACATTTTTATAAAATTAGGTTTTTGATAAATTTGTTAACAGCTGATATTGTTATTGGGTAATAAGTAACGACTACATTTTTCAACCTCCTGACAAATTATTTAAGGCTATCAGTGCCTAGTAAAAGAATAATTTTAAACCTCTTTTTTTTTAGATATTTTTAAAAGTAAACAAAGATTTAAATTATTTTTCAAAGAAAAAGTTATTTTGGAATTGTTGATATTGTAAATAAAATTGGTACTGTAAATAAGACTTGTGTATATTTATTCTATTCTAGTGTTTCATTAAGCAATAGTCATTCTACAGGGCGTCCAAACCTGAAATTTGCACCTATTAGGTTTGCAGTTCATATTTAGTCGATAGCAGAGTTTGTCAGCAATTATTTACTACTACTACATTTATTTATGCCGCAGAGCAAACATAATTATAAATATCATATCATTTTTTTGAATAATACCTTAAAAATAACATAAATAAATATATTTGTCTGTAAATTATACATATAAAAATTAATAAATCAGTGTCATTGTTATACATTTTTATTAGGGAAAGATATGTTTGTCCAAATGCGACAAAAAATATTAAGTGACGAAACATAGGGATAAACAGCTTTAAATAAATATTTAGTACGTTTTCATCAATAACTTGGCTTAAAGTCACTCAAAATAAACAGTTAAAACGCAGTTAACAGGCGCATAAATTTAAATCGATTCTTTTTGAAATTCCGTCAGTGTCAAGTAAAAAAAGTAGTCCGGTCCGGTATTAAACCTGTCGTTTTACCCAAATCGTTTTCAACAAACAACAGGATTTATACCGGACTATATGTAGCTACTAAAACGATCGGACTATTGTTCTGAAGCACTTACTAAAGGTAAACCAACTGTCTAAATTACATTAAATCGGATAATGCTTTTCCTATTCTCTATACACGAGGCTGTCGACTTCGATTTAATTGATAGTCTTTACAAGATTTGCTTTAGATACAAGAGCTCTCAAACAAGTATAAAATGTTTACCTCACATTGCATACACATACTTGGTTTGACAAAATACGTTTTTTAAGCAGAAGAAAATGTTTAGTTTATAAAAATAACATTTTTTAAACATAGTAAAAGTTTAAATTATCTTTTTTTTATTTACAGATGTCATGTATCTTCTGTTGGGGCCAAGGAAAGGAGTAAATCAAGATGGTCAGTAATAGTTACTTCGAAGTAGCTTTGGGTGACTAGGCAAGAATAAAATTGACCTTTAAATAAAAGCTGGTATTTAAAGGCAATATATTTTTAAGTCTTTAAGTACGGTTATAAAATATAAATAAGGTACTTTATGAATTTATTAAAAAAACAATAATAATAAATTAGTTTTAATTGCATGCTTGGTGTTTCACCTTAATGTATAAGTAATCAATATATTTATTATTATTTTTTTTATTTAAAATCAAACAATAATAAGAAAATTAAAGTCATCTGGACAATCGTCAATCAAGCAGCTATTAACTGCGTCCAAAGATTCTTTACAGGGCTGTTCATAATGATTCTTTTCCAAAAAATTAAATATATATCGCACGCCCTCTTCAAAACTGGCATAAGTCCATACAATCTCACATTTTATTTTTTTACAGAATTAAGTTCAAAAAAGTCCATATTTTATTGGTAAATAAGCGTCCCAAGTTAATTTCTTTTCTTTAATTAACTTGGGACTTTAATTAAAGAAGTTAGTAATGAGCTGTGATGAACTAAATTATGCTGAGAACAACTAAATTGTGCATTTTTTACAAAAGGGACATTACCCAAAAAAAATCCATGTTTTCCCTTAAGTTCAAAATAAAACCGAATTTAATTTTTTTAAAATAATTTACAGACAAAAGCTCAATCCAAAGATTGGTTAGTAAAATAATTAAACTACAAGGTACTTTTTAGTTTGGCTATATTTAAAATTACATTTTTTAAGATGTGTCACTTTTAAAGAAAGTGTACGATATTATTAGAAGTTATAACTTATTTAAAATAAGAAAATTTTAAAACCGTTTTAACCTAACTGTGCTTGATCACCACATTTTTTTGTTTTATATAAAAACCAAAACTAAATGAACAGTATATTGTATTTTATTTTTGTATTAAATAAGTGCTAAAAGAATCGACTAATCAAAAAGCTAGGTAAATCAAAGCCGCAAAGCTTTGAAGTTGAAACTTTAAAATGGGGGAATTTCCCCAGGTTTGTTTATCCGTTCGGGTTTTTATCCTACCTAGATTCAGGAGCAAATTGAATTTGCAACATCTCCTTTGTTATTTCCTCATTTCATTCCATTTGCGGCTTAATCTCCAAGTGGAATGCGTCCATCTAATCTGCAGGTTTTATTTCGGTTAAAGCTTTTTACATTTGGATCAAGCCATGCAATTCTGCTGCCTTCATGAAAAGTATTTTAATAAAATTATTGAGTAATCAGCAATGAAATTAGATTTATTTTGGGAGACAGCTTTGAAATAATTTTTATATTTAGTATTGAATAATAATAAATATATATATATATATATTATATATATATATATATATATATATATATATATATATATATATATATATATATATATATATATATATATATATATATATATATATATATATATATATATAATATATATATAAACGTGCTAATGACGTCACTCTCAAATAAAAATGGCCAAGGTATAGTAGATCATTTCTACTCTTCTAAGATCGAAAATTTTTTGCTCCTTTTAAATGCGGAACTCGATATTTTATCGTTAAAAATACTTTACTACAAATTTACACGATCATCTCCAAAATTTTTACACAAAGAGCGGTGTATATATCCTTATAAGCCTAATATATTTTTTTTAGCACCAGACGCAGGCTGTAATTTACATCTTGATATAATCCAAAATTGTTATAACAATAAATCTACCGCACCTTGCCGATAAAATTTGCCCCCAATTTTTTCGCGGCATCTGTTCCAAGGGGAGCTTTTATTGCAATAGGTATGAATACATTAGTAAAATTGCCTTTTCTCCATCACCGATTTCATACCTGCCGGGGTATGTTCCAAAAAGCCTTCTTATTTAGTATTGTGACAGGCAATTCTTAAAATGTATAAAGATAAAAATAAAAATAAAGATTTTCATTTATAACAAAATAGCCCACTTGTTTATACGCGTTAATGAAAAATTATTACAAATAAAAAAAACAATACCTATATCAGAATTATTGAAATGTTTACAGTCAAATTTAAAATACATTAAAAATTAAAGACGAAGAGTTAAAATAATTAAATTTAGAAATTCCCTAACGCTAAAATACAGGGTCTTCATTAATGTTTGTAAACCACGTGACCAAAAATGTTGCGGGTTGCCTATTCAGAGGTTGCACAAAATTTAATAAAATATCCCTAGAAATATTCATTGGCGCCGTGCATTTTAAAATCGATATAAAATTGTCAAAAAGATTTTTTTTAGGGTTAGAAAATTTACCATTTATTATTTTTTCAAGTAATTGTAATTTGAATCAAGTTATTACAGCCTTTTTAGATAATTTTTGTATGCATTTAGTTTTGAGTCTCTTGTTTGTCAATAATTTAATTTGCTAGATTTAGGTACAAAAAATTTTAGTCAAGGAAACGAGGGATTTTTTCTGCAGTAAGATGGATTTAAATGAGGTTTTTTGCATTCGATTCGTATCAACTTCTACAAACTTTGTGAACAAATTGAATTATTGGAAAATGAAAACCGGCATTTCTGTGTTAAAAAAATTCATTTTTAAATTACATTTTAAGGTTTGCAATTATAAAAAATGTATAACTAGGTAAATAATGATGGAAATGAGAATTTGTTACTTGGGAGTTTTCAAGGTCGCTGACATGCTGACTATGAGGTTGGCAAGGGCCTACGGAGTACCTGGTGCGCGCTAAGGATAGTGTAAACGTGGCCTAGTGGTGTTTTACGACAGTTGGACCGACATTAGCAGGATTTGTTGTAAAACTTTAGAAGACGACGTTTACACCATCCTTGCACCAGGCACTTCGCAGGCCCTTGTCAATATCCTATGCGTGTTCAACGACCTCGAAAACCCTAGAGTAACAAATTGAGTCCATTTTCATCATTATTTACCTAGTTATAATTTTTTTTATAGTTGCAAACTTTAAGATGCATTTCGAAAGTGCATTGTTCTAATGCAAAAATGCAGTTATTTATTTCCCAATAATTAAATTTGTTCACAAAGTTTCTATATGTTCATACAAATCGAATGCAAGAAACCGCATTTGAATTTATCTTACTGCACAAAAAATCCCTCGTAAGTCCTATTTTGGTGCCATGTTCCCTTGACTATGTTGGGTTTAGCGAAGATCCGTTAATAATTTTTATTATACCTTTGGATTTTCGTTAATTTAAACCTAATAGGAAAATTTAAGTCACATTACCTGGTAGTTTACACAGTTTAATCATATTATTTAAATAAAACTACTTGACTTAAAATGATGGCCATAACTTGGATTTATTTGTACATTATTAATAAATTACACTACCTAAGTGTTTTTACATGTGAATAATTACATAATAAAAGAAATTAGGATAATTATTATATGCTAAAAGAAATTAAGATAAAACAATGTACAAAACATTTCAATTATTTTAACCGGACAAATGAAACCACGCTTCATCAGAGAAGAAAGTACGGTCCAAAACATCATTCATTGTTAAGAATGTCATTAAACCATTGACAAAATTGCACCCTCTTTCGAAAATCTGGTGAAATGAATTCTTGCAATACTGTGACCTTATATGGATGCATTTCCAATTTTTTGGTTAAGTGCTTTATGGCAAGTAACAACAATTCTAAAAAAATATTCGCAACCAAATTTGAACAGTGTATTTTTTTGTTTTTGAGGTCGCTGAGTACAAGCCCGTGGTCAGTTTGACCCCATCAAGTTTGGTTGCGATTTGACCCTAAAATGGCCTACAAAAAAATTGAAGGGCTGAGAAACTTGAATATGGCATCTTTATGTTTTTGGGGTTGCTTAATTTGGATTCGATATTAGTTTGACCCTATCAGGTCAGAGTTAAGGGCATTTTAAGGTCAATTCGCAACCAAATTTGATAGGGTCAAACTGACCACGGATAGGTATACACTCTTTAAATTCGGTTGCTATTAATTTTGCAGATTTGACCTTGAAATGCTCTTGACCCTGACCTGATATGATTAAATTGACTCCAGATTCGAATTTAGCGACCCCAAAAACATAAATATACCAGAGTCAATTCTTTCGGACGTTCGTGTTTTTTTTTGTGGGGCTGGGTAATTTTGCAGATTTAACCTTGAAACATCTCTTTACCATGACCGATGGGGTCAAACTGATCACATATTCGAATTTAGCGACCTAACAACATAAGTATACACTGTTTAAATGTGGTTGCGATTAATTTTGCAGATTTGACCTTAAAATGCTTTTAACTTTGACCTGATGGGGTCAAACTGACACCGGATTTGAATTCAACGACCCCAAAAACATAAAGAAACCATGGTTAAGTCTTTCGGATCATCAACTTTTTTATTTTGTGGAGCTGTGTAATTGTGTTGTTATCTTTCGTCTGATAATTTGTCAATGTTTGCGTTATTGATATGTTTTCTTTTCCTGAGCAATATTAGGTTTATCTATTTATTATCAAGTTTTTCAAATATTCTTCAGCTACAGAAGTTGAGTTTAAACCTCCATGTCGTTTTTGATCTGATAGGTTTCCTCCATTGCCTATATACATATTGGCTAAGATCGATCTTGAGATAGGATTTCTGTGTAAAGAAAAGAGATATAAATTAGGAATATCCAAGTTTTTCTAAGTTCTACATTTCCTTATTTATTTTAGTGTCGAATCTTGTAAGTACTTATATTTATTTGGTTTGGAGGCGCAACTTTCAATTTAATTGGTTTGGACTCCCCGTACATAGGAGATGGCCCCGTCGCAAAGAACACACACCCTGTTTGGCCGACAATGCCTATCCTGCTTCGATAAACAATAAAATGTTTGTATTTTCACGCTCTCAAAAGAACGTAGACCCAAAGTCCTCATGAATCAATCTGTATAAAAAGTGTAAATACCAAAGTAGACCGAATTTATTTTAATTCGGTCTACGTTGTAAATACGAACAGATTGCATTGTACATTTTCGGTTTCTACAGTTGACGAATTATCCTTTTTTCTATATAATAGCAATTTTTTACTTTCCGCAACGACAAAAACTCGTTCCTTGTGGGTTTTCGAATCTAAGATTGTAACAACTAAGCTTTTTGTGTTTCGTTTAATATCTTTTAGACACATTTTAGTGTATTCCTCCCTCTAAAACCGCGCCGCTAAACCAGTTACCACTTGAAAAATGAATAAAAAATTAAATTTGATTAAAAGTTAGAAAGTATTTCTTACCCGACCTTTATCATGAAATATTTTTATTATTTGCTTCTGGTCAAAATTTATGGATTTGGTCTCCGTTGAATACCACAGATCTATATTAATTTGTATTCAATATATGTTTTTTCAATAACACTAAAATCATTTATTTAAGTTGATACACAACGTTTCGGTTAGCGATCTATCTCCAACCGTATTCAAGTGATAACTTGCAAGAAAACGTCCCGGTATCAACGAACTATTTAGAGGCTACAAGAAGACCTGGTTTAGGCTCACAAAAGAAGATTAACACATTGAGTTCTTACGAGAGGCCAGAGATAATAACATCATACCAGTTGGATTTCGCCGATACTAGGAGAAAGAGCTAAGCGTATTCTCGAAGAAGCAAGCAAATCTCTGCTCCGATCTCAGATAAACTACAGTTATCACTTGAAAACGGTTGGAGATACATGACTAACCGAAACGTTGTATATCAATTAACAAATAAAGACAATGGAAGTCCAATAATTTAGTCTTATTGAAACCAAAAAATTGTCTAACAGTTTCACATTTTTTTTGTATGAAAAGCAAATACTTTTGGAAAAATAAAATGTTCACCCTGTTCTTAATTAAAAGGGTGGATTTAAATTTAAAATATAAACTCCAAAGATAGTCGAGGCAATGAAGCACTCAACCTCGGATTTGCACTAAGACGGATCGGAATGCGGTTTTTTGCTTTCTCTTCAAAACTTTTTGTAAATTAAGTACCTACTTTGTGACTTATACAAACCTTAAATTGCATTGCTGCATCCAAAAATGCATCCAAAGAATGCATTTTTTTTTTTGAAAGATTTAATAATTTTGTAAATAACAGTCAAAACTGGCCCAAATCGGGTTCTCGAGTGTTTTCGAGGTCGCTGATCATGATTATGATGCTTTAAATTGATCCACAGCCGACCTGAAGCTCAGGAACGCCGAAGAATGTCATCTGTGGGACTCTCCGCATTCATGAGGAGAAGGAGAAACTTGGCGCCCGAGGTTTGGGGTCCTAAATTGGCATGGGCGAACACCCCCGGACTGAACCTGGTGCTGGGAACTGGATCTGGACGTCATCCCCGAGAGTTTACCTGACAAGATCGCCAAAACAACTCTAAAATCATTTGTAGAGGCGTTGACGTGAAATTTGGAATAAGCCCCCAATATCGCCCCTACAATGATTTTCGGGCTGTTTTGGCGATCTTGATCAAGAAAATTCTCAGGATGACGTCCACGTCCAGGTTTGCAGCACCAGATGTCCGAGGGTGTTCGCCCATGCCCATTTGAGTTCAGCGACCCAAAAAACCCCCGGCAAGTTTCTTCTTCCTGCGTGAATTTTGGGGGAGGATCCACAGTAGTTCGAGGGTCGTTTCTGCCGTGAATTCGATTCGCGCCGCAAAACCTCTCTATAACGATTTTCGGTTCGTCTTTTTTAATTGTGTCCAGGTTTCGGTCCACCAGGTGTCCGGGGATTGTTCGCCGATGCCATATTTGAATTCAGCGATTCAAATAACCCCCGGGCGTCGAGTTTCTCTCCTTCCCGCGTAAACTCTGGGAGAGTCCCACGGAGATGACCTTTATCGGCGTTCCTGAGCTCCAGGTCAGCTGTGTTTCATAGTCATGATCAGCGGCCTCGAAAACCTCCTAGAACCTGATTTGGGCCAGCTCTGACCCATATTTACAAAGTTATTTAATCTTCCAAAAGCCGTCTTAAAAAATGCATTTTTTTAAATGCAATTGTCGCTGCAGCAATGCAGTTTGCTGTTTGTATAAGTCACAAAGTAGGTACATTTTATACCAAAAATTTTTAAAAGCGAATGCAAAAAAACGCATTTGATCCGTCTTAGTGCAAAAAATTCCGAACTTTTGGCCTTTTTGGTGCTTCATTGCCTCGACTAAGAGCTAAGCGCTTACATGATTGGGACTTTTCTGTTAAATATACCAGTATTACTTATATTTAAACCGTTTTTAGCTTCCTTAATTCAATCCAATCAATAAACCAATCATATGTAGTTTTATAGCGAGATTTTGGCTTATTAGGAAGTACCGGATTGAGATGTAATTTCTGCTAGTGCTTTTCTTTATTTATTGATTAAGGATAAGTAAAATTATGGTGTGATGATTTATTTACCATTTAGAATAAAATTTGTGTTAAATATTAATTTTCTTTTTAAATTTAGTTTTCAAATTTACAGACAAATGAACCTGGTTAAGCTTCTTTTTCTTCTTCTGTTTCCCTGGGAGCCGTCTTGATTAACGATCAAAGGCAGCGCAGCCTCATGAGCTTTTTGTGCCTAATCTCTCATTGTCTTTTATATCATTCCTCCCATTAGACTTGTTCCTTTACAAGTCTGTATAACCCCGAGACTGGTTGGTTGATATATTCCTGTGGGCCCATTTCCGGTTGCCCAAATAATGCCTGTCTTTTGTGATTCAATGCTTTAAATTCGCACAGGATATGGTAGGCTGTTTCTTCCCCCTCGTCGCACATTCTGCAACTTGGGTCCCCATTGTATGAGCCTATCTTGTGTAGGTGTCCTCTTAGGTTATCATGCCCTGTTAGTAACCCTACTGTGATGCGAAGTCTTTTCCTACTTTGTCTGAGTAGTTCTTCCTTCGTTCTTTTGGATGGGCCTCTTATGAAGCTTTTTCCATGTCTTATTCTGCTGAGGTTTCCCCAGTATTCTTCATGTTTGTTTCGGATCCATTCCCTGGTTTGCCCTCGTGCTGTGGTTTTGGTCACTCCAAGGGCACGTTCTGGTTAAGCTTCAATCTTGTTTAACTTTGGAATCTTGAAGATGTCCTAACAATTCAAAACAGCTATAATATAACACTCTATCAAACTTTAATACAAACTTAAGCAATTTTAATGTACTGCGGAGACAAAAAAATATATGGAAAAGTGTAAGCTAATCTACATAATAAAAATATTCGAGCTGTCGTAGATTTTCGAACACGCTCCAACGTTGCACAATGAAGAGAGAGTGGAACAAAGGCGAATAGGGGCACACATGCTTTCAATCTGGCGTATATTTGGTAAATGTGTACGGGGAATTCAGGATATAAAGTATTTTAACCGAATCTGAATGTTGTAATGTCGCTTCCTTACACCTGTACTCTCTGGAAAAATGAAAATTTCCACCTACATTTCTTTATAAAACTTTATATAAACTTTTTAATATAGGAAAAGTTTTAAAAAGAAAATATATAAAATAAAAACAACTGCAAATATATATTTTTTAATAAGGTATGCAACATATGAAAAACTTTTTGATTTTTTTTTAAAAAATTGCATTTTGGAAAACAACCGCTTCATAAAGAAAAGCAAATTTTAGAAAAAATTGAAAGTAAAATACTTAAACAAGTTGTCGAAAACCTAAAAGACATATTGGTTTGTAAAAAAACAAAATTCTGGAAGCAACAAAATTATCATTTTAATTTTAGCAGATTTTTGATTGCTTATGACACAAATACGGGAGACTCTTAAATATGTTTTAAGTTTTTTAACTTAATTAATTTGTGCGTAACTTAATGAAACTCTATTGTCACAAAATATAACTAAAAAATATTATTTTTATAGTTAACCTATATTTACAACTTGTGATATATCATATTTTGTTAAAATTGTAGCTTCTTCGAACTCATAATTTAAACTAATTGTTTCCCCAGATATCCCTGGTGCCTTAAATGTTTCTTAAAATTATATAATTAGAGTAAAAAATCTTTAAATTTGTATTAGCTTAAACAGATAAGTACGAATCAGCGATATTTTCGGATTACTGGACAATAATTCAAATTAAGTTGTAGACATAACAGTCAAAACCTTATTCTGCGCTTCCTTCATTCGCGTTTTCACTATTCGCGGATTAAAGAAATGCGAACTAATTCCTATATTCGAGGCTAAAAATTTCTTTATTTGCGGATCTAACCGGTACATCGATACATACAGATTGATAAAAAGGATTCCAATATGTAGGTATCCAACCAAATATCCTTTGTAAACGCGTCATCAAATGGACTAATAGCCGAAATTGCAAATGGAATACGACGAGATGGTTACGAACAGATATATTCAAGTGACATTTAAAAGTTGTTTAAATCGCAAGACGAAGATTTGACTGAGACCGACTTGGAGAAAATGTTAAATTCAAAGCCCATTGAAAAACAGGCTTCTAACAAGCACGGTGAACGTTAAATTTAATTTAAAAAATCATAGTAAAGGTTAAAGAATGGCAAATGAGCTTTGTGATTTCTTTTTGAAAATTGCTCCCTCTATTGAATGAAGTTTTATTTTTAAGAGGCAAATTGCTAATGTCACTGCTAAATATCAGTCTGAATTAAAGGAGCTATTAAAAACTGTTGCCCAAGCCTGAAAATAATAATTAATCAATATGGTCAAAAACTTCAATTATTTTTTTTTATATACTTGTTTTTTATTTTGTCACCTAGGAACGTACCCCCTATAATCTCATATAAATTATCATTCCATATTCAAGGTTTCTGTATTCGCTGAATATTTACGGAACATACATATACCCCGCGTGTAATGTTTTTAGCTTGTGACTTCTTTGCATATTTTAAATAAAGATACAATCATTGATGATGCCCACAAGATTACCTCTTGAAAACTGAACATGCCTTTTTTCTAGCGGAACTTTTTAATGTGTCTGTCAACTCTCTAATATTTTCCACAATTTTCAATAAACCCAACCTAAATTTTGATCAGACTATTGCTTTGGGCTTTGTTGGTTCGAATTACAGGATGTTTGGATCAGGGTGAGTTCGGATGAATTTCCATTTGAGATAATAACTCTATTTTAAGGAGTAGTCCTCTGTAATAAGGTTATATCTTTAATCCATTGTATTTTATATATATTATTATATAATAAACTAAAAGCCATATTTACAAAAAACAAAAAGCATGGATCGGATAAAAAGTTAATAAACCAAAGCAATTTGCAGGAGTTTTTCGGGACCAGATAAAAACGTACCTTTGCTCAAGAAAGAACAATAATCGCTTAAAGAGTTCCGAAAACGGAAAAGTAATTAAAACCGGTTTACTTCCAGCGAGGTCCTCGATTAATTCATATTATCATGATTGCCGATTAGAATCTCAATTTATAAAATACACAGAGTTATAATTAGTAATTAGAAAGATTTCGCGGCTTCTTCAGTGCCTCAACGTTGATGTATTTTAATTAGTCGACATGAAAATCCGATTAGAAGGAAGCGTTTGGTGTACTAAGCAGTAGCGGATCATTTAAGAAATAGGGCGGCTGCTCTTCTATTCTCGTAGCATTTTTTATATTTAGACTCACACAACCCGAGAAAGCATCTTTACTGTATTCTCATACATATTGTACGCTAGTGATATCTTCAGCCTTTAATACAATACAATTTTTAAACTTTTAGATAAAAAAGGCAATAGAGAATCTTTAAATCAAATACTGCATGACGTATTAGCTCCAGATAGTCTAAGAGCCCATGACACATGTTTTATGAAGTGTTTGATTTAGATAGAAATTTCACATAGTTTCCTAGATAGGATAGATAGGTATGGTTGGATCAGTATAAGAATGAAAATTTGGTGCTCTTTGAAAAAAAAAACATAAAAAGTAGCAAAAAAAGTTTGATTTGAACTGGCGAATCAGTCTATAACAACAGACAATTATGTGACATTTCTATCTGATCACTTCATTAAACATGTGTTATGGGCTCCCCGACTAAGATCTTGAAGACCGGATGGTGATATAGCACATGAGGCACCAGCTGTAAGAACAGTAAACTTATTTATTATTTTGAGAATAAAGTAATGTTGTTTCACTTATATTGCGCAATTGCTTTTTTTTATTACAAATAGCATCTTTGACCAATACTTATGTCGGATTTATGAATGGTTTAATAGGTTCAATCGACTTAACCTCTGTAAGTTTCTCCTTTGCTAACGCCGTGTATTTATAAAAGATGTTTAAATCATTAAGTTAAAAAATTAATTAAAATAAGGATTTAGCTACTCTTAACTGTGCACTCGAGTATTTTTTTTCTGTTGCTTTAAAATTCTTTCCTCCCCTGTGTCTCGAATAAAAATATTTCAAAATAAAATGTATATACAACTTTTTAATTTTTAATCTCTATAAAATCAATTTATCTACTGTTGACACTTTAGGTGCGGAGCTTTTCAGTGCCATAAAAGGAGATGTCAATTTAATTAGCAAAGGCTTGAGCGAAATAAAGACAGACAGAAAACGTGTAGCGACTGATTCCCTTTCCACCGACCCAAGAACAAGAGGGGAATGCTTCGGCCGGCCTACAACACACACACTCACTCAGTGATGCCAGATCTTACGATTATTCGTAAGATTACACGATTTTGGTTCCGATTTTACGATCCTACGAATAGGGTAGCAATTTTAACGATTTTTAAATAAATCATTTTAAATTAAAATATTGCATTTGAATTATTAATTTACTTCGTCCCCGTAGTGAATGATAACAATGGCATATTAAAAGAAACGACTGGGGAATCCCCGTCGCCTACAAGCGGATATCGAGCAGAACGACATGAGATTCCCCGTTGATTGCAGGTAAAGGTGGCTTACAATAAATTGTGTTTGCATTTTCATGCAGTCCTGTCTCGTATCGAAGATTTTACATAAGTTAAACCATCGAAGTATTTATATTTATAAAAAAGTTTAATTGGGGACAAAAATATTGATGGATTTTTCTATCACTAACAACATATACAAAAGTTAGGTAGTAACATATTATATAGCAATAAAAAGGATAATACTGATTTAACCGATTCTGAGGAGTGAACATAATGTATTAGTGCCAATTGCCTAGATTACGCTAGGCCAAAATTTTGAAATGTATGTTACCCACTTGTTTATTTTGTTTTAATATTTAAATTGGCGTAATGTAAAGTTACATTAAGTTTAATAAATGTATTAAACATTCCCATTGTGTTTTCCTCTATAACAATATTATTAAGTAATTTGTAATCTCCCACTCTCCTCACGATTTCTTACGATTTTTCGTCATTGTATTTCACGATTTCTGCTTTATCTCCTCTGGCAACACTGCACACACTACCTGGTATCAACCGGTCCCCGGCTGGCAATGCAAGTGAACACGATGGGCAATGTTGCCAACCAGTAAAACTTAAATTATTATTGTCTTGTTCGATTAAATACCAAATACCTATTATTAAAATAAAAAAAGTATTTTTTAACCATTCTAAAATCCTAATTTTTTTTTCTTTTTTTTTTTTGTTAAAGTTTTAACTTTTTTAAATAAAAAATTTTTTTGTTTATAAAATGGGAAATTTAAAAAAAAAAAGGGAAAAAAAAAAATTTTTAAAATTTAAAAGATTTTAATTTACTCTTTTTATTAAAGTTATGAGAAAATTGTTTTTTTAAATTTGTAAAAATAATTTTAAAACATTAAATAATTCTTTTTTTTTGCAATTCTGTTATAAACAAAAAAATTTAAAAAATTAATAATTAAAAAAAAAAAAAAAAAATTTAAAATAAAAAAAAAACTAAAAGTTAAAAAAAAAATGGGTTTAAAATGTTAAAAAATTTACCATTTAAATATTGCTTTTTCTTTAATTTCACTAAAAGAATTCTTTTTTTAAGTTCTTAAAAATTTTGTTTTTAAAACTAAGAAGAAACATTTTTTTTAAAAAGGTTTTAAAAATTTTTTTCACCCTTTTTAAAAAAAATTTCCCCCGAAGCTTGCCCATTAAATTTTAAACTTTAAGAAAATCTCAATTAAAAAAAGTTAAAATTTAATTTTTTAAAACCCCCTTTTTTTTTTTTTGGTATTCCTAGTAAATTGGTTAAAAAAAGTTGTCTGATTTGATTAATTCCTTTCGGTTTTGATCCCTTTTTTTTTCCTTAAAATTTTATTAAACGTAAATAATTTGAATTTTATTTAAAACTTTGCCCCTTTTTTCCCAACGGTAGAAACTTACAAATGGGAAAAATTTTGTTTGAAAAAATTTGTTTTTTAGAAAAACAAGTTTTTGGTTTATTTTTTATGTAAAATTTTTACTGATAATTCCCAAAAAAAATTTAGAAATAATTTTTAATTTTTAAAACAATGGACCAAAAAAGAAAAATTATTTTTAAAATTAAATAAATAATTTGAAGGCTTTTTTTTGGTATAAAAAAATTTCGAGTTTTGCCCCCCTTGACTGTTTAGGCCCCCGGGGTTGGGGCCAGTGGAAAAACACCTAGTTGAGTTAAAATAATCAGAAAAATTTTTGTGCAAAAATTATTTTTATAGAATTTTTATAAAATGAAATATAAACCCCGGCAAGGTTTTATTAAAATAAAAATAATAATATTTTTGAAAATATTTTTTAAAAGCGGAATTTAAAATTTTTATTTTCCCGAGTTTTGCGGGGTTTTGGGGTTTTGGATGTTAATTAAAATTTTTTTAATTTGAATTGTGGTTTTTTTTCCCAAAAATTTTTTAAAATTGCTTATTTAAATAAAAGTTGACATTATTATATTCTTTGTGCTAAAATCGGTTTTAATGGTTAAAAAATGGAAGAAATTAATGAGAATTATGTGCCCAGAACATTATTATGGAAGCAAAAGAGCGGCAATGCAAATATTACAGAACTCTGATTGTTATGACAAGAAGTGCAAAGTTTTTGAAAATTGATTAATTTAAGAAAGATAAAAATAATTTTTTGGAAACATTTTGCTGGCTTATTTTTTACAATTACAGAAAAAATTAGCTCCATTGCCTTTATTTTAAATATGGCAAATTAACTAGTTTCTTTAAAAGTAAATTTCAAGGATACAAACTCAAAATATTAAATCGAAACCTTTTTACGACAGGCCCCCGACAGTGAGTGTTGACTACTGAAAGTAGCTTTTTGGTTATGAGGATTACTGGGGCTTGTAGATGTAATAAGTTAACACATTAAAAAATTGAAAATGTTCAAGATAAAGGAAATTATTTATTTGTTGTGTTGCCAGACACAAAGACTAAAAAAATAAGAAGTTTTAACATTCTTAAAAAAAGGATGTCCATCAGTAAACCCTGTTGATTTGTGTAAAAAATACATTTCTTTGCGCCAAGCAACACCAGCCACAGCCGCATTTATGTCTTTTATAAAAATGAAAAATGTACAAATTAGTATGTGGGTCTAAATATCATGTCAAAAGTATCCTCAAAAATTGCTCCGCCTTAAACCTAAAGGCTTAAGAACTATACACCGGCCACTGTTTAAGAAGATCCTCCGTTACTCTACTAGCTAATGTGATATCACTTAAGTACCATGGAGGATGAAAATCATCATTGGTAGGGCTACCTGAAAGAATCTTTACAAAAAAAATTGAAATTGCTGAAAAAATCCAAGAAACCAGTAAAGAGTCAAGCAGTTGTGTCGGCCTAATAGAACCGTTGGCCTCAACTTCTAATGGAAACATGGACAATTTGACAATATCCAGTTCATTTAAAACTATATCATTTTCATTTAATATTGATGTTAATTTAAATACCTGTAATAATAATGATAAGAAATAAATACATATTTTAAAAATAAAAGAGTAAGTTATACTATAAACCATAACCCACCAGTGGGTTATGGTTTATAATAAACTAGTGTGCTATTTGATAGTTTACCTGCCTAAATTGACAACATAATGATTCTTATATTAAGCAGATGTTGGATAAAAAAAATGAATATGGTGCATTACTGTAACTATTGTATTTCTGAAAATTAACCAATGTTACACATATTTCAAGAAGCAAATACGATTTGTTGTATTGTCAGAAATCAAATAATATTTTTTAAGATATTGTCGTCTTTATTAAATTCACACGCAATCAAAGAGTAACTCTGAAATTTCGTTCTATATAAAGCACAAGTACAAAGTCGTTATTATTTTTTTACATAGAATGTAGTTAGTAGTAAACTATCGTAGTTTTTGTTCTTTTGGATCTTTAGTAGCATTTATTATTCTTAGGATGTAATTTAAGAATTATTTTTGCCTGATCAGAACTTGAAACACCGAATAAGTGAAAATTTTGTCTTTTTCCGAGTTTCTCCATTAGATGGCCTCTTGTTGTTTCGCAGCAACGACCAGTAAGACGCTTCAGGTTCGCAAACCAGTTGACAATGTCATTTTATACGATATGTAAGACACAAAACAAACTAAAATATAAACATTCTTCTTCTTCTTCTTCCCTGGGAGCCGTCTTGATTAACTACCGGAGGCAGCGCAGCCTCATGGGCTTTTTGTGCCTAATTTCCCATTGTCTTTTATATCAATGCTGCCATTAGTATTGTTCCTTCTAAAAGTCTGTATAACTTCGAGATTGGTTGGTTGATATATTCCTGTGGGCTCATTTCCGGTTGCCCAAATAATGCCTGTCTTTTGTGATTCAATGCTTTACATTCGCACAGGATATGGTAGGCTGTTTCTTCTCCCTCGTCGCACATTCTGCAACTTGGGTCCCCATTGTATGAGCCTATCTTGTGTAGGTGTCCTGTTAGGTTATCATGCCCTGTTAGCAACCCTATTGTTTTGCGAAGTCTTTTCCTACTTTGTCTGAGTAGTTCATCCTTCGTTCTTTTGGATGGGCCTCTTATGAAGCTTTTTCAATGTCTTATTCTACTGAGGTTTCCCCAGTATTCTTCGTGTTTGTTTTGGATCCATTCCCTGGTTTGCCCTCGTCCTGTGGTTTTGGTCACTCCAAGGGCAGGTTCTGGCCCAAAGTATGGTGTGGATGATCCCTGTCTCGCTAGCTCATCCGCTTTTTCGTTGCCTTCTATCCCCGAATGTCCTGGTACTCACAAGAGAGTTACTCTGTTGCGTTCTCCCAGGACTTCCAGTTCTTTTTGACATTCCCATGTCAGCTTGGATATTACCCTGGGGTTTACTAGTGCCCCTAGTGACGCTTGGCAGTCTGTTATTGTGCAGATCCGCTTGTTTTTATAAGCCCTCCTGTTATTTTCTTTTGCACAGTGCGTAAAGCATATATTTCCATTTGAAATACAAAACTGTGTGTTCCTAGTGGAATGGAGAATTGTGAATTCTTCATTTCACTGTATAGGTATGCCCGATCCAGTTCCCTGCTCGGTTTTGAAACCATCCGTATACCAGATGATGTCTCCAACCGTGCCGAGGAGATCGGGTTGCTGCCACTCACTTCGATCTGGAATTTTTACCTCGAAGTTTTTGTTAAATGAGTATTGGGGAATCATCTGGTCTGTTCTGTCGTCCAGGATGTTACCGCCAACCTGACTTTTTAAATATAAACTTTAATCTAATTTTCTTTTTATTTTAAACCATAAGGTTTTGAAGTCGGTCAAATTGTCTATATTCATGCCACAATAGCAAAAAAACCAGAATAATTTTAACTTATTTCGTAAATTTTAATAGCTTAAACAGTGCAAAATTACTTAAACACCCTCGGCACCTAGTACTTAGGCTTTATACAAGCCTTCGTGAGCTGTCATAGAAATGTAAAAAAAGTAAGGAAAATGAAAGTAAAAATAAAAAACTAAACTTATATAAAACAAAGGGAAAATTAAAGCTTCAATGATCAGCATAACCCTTTTTACTAATGACCGTATAAATTTCGTAGACATATCGATTACAACGATTATAAATAAACATATTTTCATATCTGATCCTTTAAAAAGCCCACAATAAAATTATTAGGACAGATGTGTATTTTACCAACTTTTAAAAAGACGTTGTAAGGCGAAACAATTTTAAAATAATACTATCTTATATTTTGAAGGAAATAAAAGCAATTTTATTTTATTTATTCATAATATTAAAAAATGTTTTTTAACCAACCAACTGCGGATACAATTAAGCATAATAAAAGTTTTGATAAAAGATGCTTTATCTGATATAAATCATTTTCTGTACGATTGTGCTGGATTTATTCATTTATTTTTTAATATTAAAAAGAAACAAATGCTTTTCAATCAATTTTTACATTTTGCCTTAGAAAATTGACTTGCTTTGCCTCGTAGTGATTGATCCAAAGTTCAATAAAAAATGTTTTAAAAACCTGACCTCTGAGTGTCTGGTTGTGTATAATGTGTTTTAGGTCTTACAGTAAAAAAAAGAACCAGCATATTTTATTACAGATCTATAATCTTCAAGAAGAGCTGATTTTAAAAACATAAAACACTTATGGTTTTAGGTGGCAGTTTCGTAGTTAAAGGGTGGTAAAAAATATATAAATAATGTATAGAACGATTATTTGTTAAAGCAAAGAAACATTAAAAATTTCCTAGAACACGTAAATAATAATTTTGTATTGCGCGTTTTTTTTTACATAAAAGAAAATTATACATGGTGCCTCGTATAGTAGAATTGACGTCATCGACGATTTTTTTAAGTTAAAACCTCCATACTTTATTGCAAATTTATAACTTTTAAGAACAACTGATTTTAAAAATATAAAGTTCTTATGACTTTAAATAACAGTTTTGCAGATACAGGGTCTTAATTAGTTTTGCTTTTTTTCTTAATTTTGTGTAAGTGGGTAAGGAATACTTGAAATCGTTCTTTATAATATGCCTTGTAACTATAGTAATGCTTGTTATGCCGCACAATAATATTTTTTGTCAACTATTTAAGTAATATTATTAAATAACTTATGCATTTATCTACTTCGCAAAGGATAGAAATTATTGTTAACACAAATATTTAACACCCTGTAACTTTGAAACTGCAACCCAACGCTATAAGTATTTTGTGTTTTTAAAGTCGGCTCTTCTTGGAGATTATAAATCTTTACTAAAGTATGGTGGTTTTTATTTTAACGATCATCGATAACGTCTTATCTACTACATAAGTCACCCTGTATATTTAAATATTATGTTAAAAAATGCGCAATTCAAAAGTACTATTTACTTATTCGAGAAAATTTTAAATGTTTTTTTTTTTGCTTTAACAAATAATGAATTTGTTCCATATTGTATGTACACAATTCCTTACCACCCTGTAACTACGAAACTGCCATCTAAAACCATTGTTTTATGTTTTTAAAATCAGCTCTTCTTGGAGATTATAATTCTGCAATAAAATATGAGGGTTTCCATTAAAAAAAATAATCGATGACGAGATATCTACTACATAAGTCACACTGTATATTTATATTTTATGTCAAAAAATGCGCAATTTAATATTATTATTATACAGGGTGTCCTGATAAGGTCGTCCTCCGGCGATATCTCGAGAACCCTTTATCGCATAGCTCTTGGAAAAAAATTATAGTAACACCCGCCTCAAGAAAATGCTGGAAATTATTTTCAAGTTTCTAATTCCACCGCTAAAGGGCTAAGAAAAAAAGTGAAAACAAGGATTATTTAACAATATGCCATATTGACTTATGCCGTTGATAGTTTTCTTACAAACATTGTAAAATAAGAAAACAAATTTCTTTAATGCGTTTTTCCCTAACTTGTCAAATATAGGGAGGGGGGAGAAGCCAATGTACATTTGAAAAAAATTGAATAACTTTTTTTCGGCTTAACCGATTTTAATAAACCAGGTCTCTTTTAAAAGAGTTTTTACCAGGGCTTAAGAAATATATTGGTATAATAAATTTATTTTTTTGTTTTATCCCCAGAGACTGATTTGTATCAAAGTTATAAATTTTGTCAATTTTTTCGAAGACTTTAAATACAATGGTGTTATTATTATAAGCCTCTTAAAAAGAGCATAAAAAAACAAAGAAACTGGTGGAAACCCCATTTCGATATCCTAATTAATTCTCGACTTATTGCCGAAAAACTGCATTGCTCGTGTCCTTTCCCATTTTCAGTTGTCAGATAAACAACGCGGCGTTTTTATCGAGAATGCCATGAAAACAAAAAACATTTGTTTCTCTGCGAATATTAAATAGTATCAATATTATCCTTATTATTTGTTTATTATCAATTTAATAACAGCATTCATAATTACACTGCTCGTAGATAATAATAGCTGATTATTATCTACGGGCTTTGGCTAATTGTATCTTCATTGTGCTGAAATAGGATGCACATTTCCAGTTCCTTCTTAACGGGTTGTCAAACGTTTAAACACTTTTTTATTAGAATGCCGTCTTTCGTAATACCTTATGACATATTGTCTCGCCGCAATAGAGGCATTTAAAAAATTTTTCAAAATAAACGGCGACCATATCGTATGCCTTGGGGTGGAATAAGACATAATTTAAAATTACTAAATAACAACACTACTACTAATAATAATAACGATAAACTGCGATAAACAAGAGCTAAATTTAAAATTATCAGGTTTGACAACAATCAACTTGTCATTTTTTGACGTCCTTGTTTTTTGTGATTTTTGACGTCCCGGCACTCTCTATAAAAACGCAGCGTTGTTTATCTGACAGCTTAAAATAAAAAAGGATACGAGTAAGGCAGTTTTTCGGCAATAACTCAAGAATTTATTAAGATATTAAAATGCGGTTTTTACCAGTTTCTTTACTTTTTTATGTTCTTTTTATTGGGCTTATAGTAGTTATACCCTTGAATTTAAATTTTTCGAAAAAATTAGAAAAACTTGACACAAATCAGTCTCTGGGGATAAAACAAAAAAATAAATTTATTATACCAATATTTTACCTTAAGCCCTTTTAAACGAAACCTAGTTTATTAAAATCGGTTAAGCCGAAACTAAGTTATTATTATTTTTTTTAAAATACATTCGCTCCTCCCCTCCCTATATTTGACAGGTTAGGGAAAAACGCTTAATAGAACAAAGTTTCCTTATTTTACATAGTTTGTGAGAAAACTATCAACGACGTAAGTTAATTTGGCATATTTTTAAATAATCCTTGTTTCAAATTTTGTTTTTAGTTTTACACCCTCTAGCGGCAGAATAAGAAATTTGATAATAATTTCCAGCATTTTCTCGAGGCCGATTTTACTATACATATTTTTTACGAAAGCTATGCAATGAAGGGTTTTCGAGATATCGCCGGAGGACGACCTTTTAGGACACCCTGTATTATTTAATATTATATATTTTGCTTTAACAAATAATAAATTTGTTTCATACTTTACGTACACACTGTATAACGAAAGTCTGGCGCAAACGGGCTTATAGGTTAATATTTTTATTCTGAGTCATAATTTTTACCGATGTCATTTTTTAGTGTTTCTAATTATTTGTCGTTTTTAGCAAAATATTACATCTAATATAAGTCTAACTCTTTTACCTGGTTGATGTTAACTAAAATAAATCTAATAATAAAAAGTGCTATTAATCAAAATCATTAAATGATTGTAATGTAGGTAGTCGCATCCAATAAACAACGCGAGCCTCATAAATTCCGTTTTATCCCCTCGCATATAATGCTAATTAACAAAATTTATTAATTGATAAATTTCAACTTCAATGATTACTATCTGCAAATTTTAGTGGGTTTGTTTTATCGTCGAAATCAAGAGCGGGGCATTTAATGACGTCTATAAATTCATTGTGTTATTGTGCGAAATTCAATTTGATTGTTTTTGGCCGTGCATTACGTGGAAGTCATAAACGGATTTTATACAGATTTAACGGATACCGGATACCTATGCGTCGCCAGTACAATAAAATTTACTCATCTGCCCAACAAGCTGTTCTAATTTTATTAGTAATGTTGTTAGTTATTTTATGCTTAAGGTGGCCGTTTCGCTATGTTAAATCTCCATAAAAATATTACTGTCTTTCGGTACACAAAACTTCAAAGCTTACCAAAATAAATAAAGAATCACCTTATTTTTACATAAATGAGACATGTATCTTTCACGCAAAAAGTACAGTTAAAAAGGTAAGTTTTAATGCCCTAAAAACAGTTTGAAAAGCACTTAAAAATTTCGTTGAATTCTTTGGTAATTTAAGTTAAATATTTTTAGTACTAGAAATTTATTTCGCACTATAACGCTTTACTGTAATCTAAAGACATTTAATAGTAACATAGTTAAAAAAATAATACGTTTTATGGGCTTTTTTATTAATTGTGGTTCCTTGCGTCGTTATGCATGATTTTTTATCCCATTATCGATGTATTTAAAACGGAGCGGTTTAAAGGAAAGCTTAATTCAAATACATGCACTTAAAAGAAGGACAGAAGACTGAATGTTACTATGTGAGAGTAAAACATAGCGTCTCATAAAAAATCTTTAAATAAGCAACTTCCAACCACTTCAGGTATTTTTAAAAAGATGGAAATTTGGAGACGTACTTGCTGCTTTATTTAAATTTCGTTGTTTGTTAGTTAACACCTTTGAGCATATACCTACTAGAGGCACTCCTTGCTGCACGGCCGTGTAAAAAAAGTGTGCGAGAGAGAAAAAGAATATCAGTATAACCTTTATTTCTTATACGTGCCTGATTGGTCAGGGGGGAGGGTGATGTACTCTGCTCACGAATCAGGTGGCAGAGCGGGCTCAGTATGTTTTTATTTTGCCAGCAAGTCGGCTGTGAGGTCTTAATGCTTAAACTAATTTATGCTCTTTGGGCAAATTGATTTAGATTAGTATTTACGCGGCTACATAGGATATAAATACGATATATTATTTTTTTAAAAATGAACGATTATATATACAACTTTTATAAAAGATACGTACTGTAGTTTATACAGGGTGTCAAAGAAGTAATAGGAAACAGAGCAACAGCAGATTCCTTATGTAGAAATAATGCAATTAACGTAAACTTGCTATATCCCAAAGTTGATAATAACCAAGATACAGGGTGTTAAACTTTTAATTGTGTTTTCTTTTTTTCGTAATAATTTATTAACTAAATGACGTAGCGGTACAAAATTGGGGAATTGGGGGTTTTTTGAGGCAAGAAACTCAAATTTGTCCATGCTTTTGATGTTGCTAGTAGAGGGCGCCCGCTACGGCCTACCACACTTGTTTTGGATGGCATATTTTTTTTAAGCTAAATATATTAACCTGTTTATTAGAAAAAAATTACCATATTTCTCTTTGGGTCCAAAATGTATACCTTATTTAGTTCTCTCGGAGCAACTGTTTTCGAGACAAACGCACTTTATTAAAATTTATGGGTATGTATAAGACATAAAACAGCATATTTGCGGCCGAGTGATGATCGCGTTGTTAAATTTAGCAATGGACTTAGCAATTGTTAAAAGTTAACAACGGTTTAGAATGTTTAACAAAACGTCATTGTCAGTGTTATTCAATGATTTTAGTAGGCAACCTGTCAAAATCTGACATTTGTTTAACATTCTAATAAACCGTTGTCAACTTTTATCAATTGCTTAGTCCATTGCTAAATTTAACAACGCGATCATCACTCGGCCGTTGGCAAGTCAGTACATTTTAGTCATATTTCCCGCTAACCGAAAATGACATCAACTTCAAATCCCCTCTGTCATCTTCTTTTAAGCCTTAAAACAAAAGACAAAATTACACAACACAAAAAATATTTAAAATGTAAGGTTGTTTTGTATAAATTATTTTTATATTCTTTAAAGTACATACAAAATACACGAGCTATTTATAACCCACAAAATATGTATAAGTAATATAAATGTACCTTTTGTTTTGTTATTTTAACAAAATTAACAAGTTCTAAGTAAAATAAAATTTAAAACCATCAAAGTAATATTTATGTAGGATGGGTATAGTCGTCAAAGCAAAAACTAACATGGGGAAACCCATTTCTTTCAATTTCGCTAGCTTTATATTATTTTATTATTATTTTACTTTGTATAATAGATTTAAATACTACCCTAAAATATATATTATATTGTTTAAAAGTTTTGTTTTAATATTAATGTTTTACTCATACCAACAGCTTAATGTTTTAGTTAGAAGTTTAACAAAGCTATTGCTTAAAACGTGGATGCTATTAAAAAATAATACAAATTAAATGAAATTTTACTTTAATTTAAATAAATATAAAATGACCAGCAAAATTAAAGTGGAATTACTTATTTTATACCGGCTCGGTGACTTTATTCTTTTTTTAATTGTGTTTCTCTGTTAAAATGTATTCGTATTGCGGAAATTATTTAATGTTTTTACTCGAAAACGGCACAATTTCGTAACAAAATTCATGGAATAGAAAAATATCATAAAGTTAAGCCTTCAAGACCATTTTTTACAAAAATTTCCAGTTGCCGAAAAGTATAGAATAAAAAAACGATTAATGGTTGCAGATTTCAACCCTTTTTCTGGGTAGCAAATGATTTTAAATATTGTTTTAAAAAAGCCTTGGAAAAAGTACGCATTTTTTCCAAATTTTAGGCATATAAATATGGTTATCAACATTTGTAAAATAAAATATATTACATTTTTCCCTCAAATTTTTCGCTCTATAGTTTTAAAGTTCATATAAGGACATACTTAATGATGTTATAGAAATTGTTTTTGTCTGTAACCTTTAAAGTAGAAGGTTATATATACATAATATTTACGCACAACAGATCCTAAATACTGAAACAAAATAAACAATATCTGGACCGCGCAATTTTCCTATGGAAAATAGTTTCGCCCAATTGTTTTCAAACTTTGCAAAGTAAGTTTTTAACACGCTGATCAAAAGTCTCCACAGGCACAAAACCCAAAAACCCCTCTAGCCCCCCCAAAATCTCCCTTAAAGGTCCCCAAATCCCCAGTGACCTTTAAGGCTGATTTTGGAGTGGTTGGAGGGGTTTTGGTTTTGTGCCCGTGGAGACTTTTGATCAGCGTGTTGAAAACTATTACTTTGCAAAGTTTGAAAACAATTGTCCAAAACCCATTTTTTATAGGAAAATTGCGGGGTCCTTTAATATGCGTTTATCTCGAAGACAGTTGCTCCTAGAGACCTAAATAAGGCATACATTTTTAACGTAGCGGGAATTATAGTAACTTTTTTTTTAAATAAACAGGTCAATCTACTAAGCTTAAAAAAAGTGATGCCATCTAAAACAAGTGAAGTAGACCGTAGCTGGCGCCCTCTACTAGCAACATTAAAAGTATAGACGAATTTGAAAAAAAAACCCCAATTTTGTGCCGCTATGTCTTATAGTTAAGAAATTATAACGAAATTATAAGAAAATTAAAAGTTTGACACCCTGTATCTTAGTTATTATCAACTTTGTGATAAGCCAAGTTTACGTTAATTGCATTATTTTGACCTAAACAATCTGCTGTTGCTCTGTGTCCATTACTTTTGGAACACTCTGTATATTAGCGTCAAACACTGAAATTTGTCATTTCCTAAAAGACTAGTTAGTACATGTTTTGCCTGCAAACAACGTAAAATCCCGTATTTGACTAACAAGAACTAATCATTCAGTCATTCCCTGTAATGCCTAGGCAAACAATAAATTAAAAATTATTATTACGCTGTTGGAAATGACTAAATGCAAAACATGCACTGACTAGTCATTTCAGGAAATAACGGATTTCAATACTTGACGCCGACAAATATATATTGCTAATTAGCGAAAAATTCTATAGAAATCAAATAAAACATCTTAAAATTTTAAAAATAGCACCTACATTTACCGACAAATAAAATAGTAAAAATAAACCTCTCATCAGGTTTTTTATTTAGTCACGCCTGCAAAAAATGATCGGACGATTTCCTGTTGTCAGTCCAGGGAAAGTCACTTTTATTTCACGAATTTTATTCCTATTTTTTTTCTGTAACGTGCCAACAAGCTATTTGACAATAATGAGCTTGGAGACATAGAGTATATGAAATCATTATAAAAATAATTCATGGAAAATTAACTTTTCTTGCTGGGTTAAAACACCTCTTTTTATGACAGGAACATGTAAACAGAACTTTGTTACCAAAATAGCGCATTCGTCCCTTTATCATATCTAAGCTATTTATTGACTACCAAGACCTTCCTGATATCATTAATAGGCATCGGTCCAGACTTTAAATTTTAAAATAAAAAATACTCATCTGAAATTTCGTAAGTGAATTCATTTTGGCGTAACTTAGGACTTTTTTTTCGAAAATTCTAAGAATTGGGGCGTTTTTGATGTGGCAATATGTTTAGGGCGTAGGTCAGGGCAAAATACCCTTGATTTTTGTTCGTCAGTATAACCATATCATTTTACTAATAATAATCCAGGAACTATGCAAAAATCAGGCGGTTATTTATAAATTACATAATAACATGAATTTACCATGTTAAGGGTGTAGGTCTCGCAAAATGTCCCAATATTTTTGAAGGCCAATATATTTTTCTTTGTTTGCACTATAAAATCCAATAAGTCAAGTAAAAATAAAAGGATTATTCTTTAAATTACCTATACATCTTTTAATTGGCACTTTTGAAGCATATCATATCAAATCAAATTTCAGAATTTTCGAAGATCTAGGTTACGCTAAAATAAATTCACTCACGAGGTTTCAAAGGAGTATTTTTAATTTCAAATTTAAAGCACGGATCAATGTCTATAGCGAGCTACTAGTAATAAAGCTACTATCCCTTTTAAAAATACTGGATCTCCACAATTCTTAATACAGCTACCTACTACTCGGACCAGTGGAAGCACCCTATATTTATTTCCATACTTAAATCAGGTAGAAATTCCAAAAAGCTTGCATCATACAAAGCAATATCATTAACTTCGTGATTACAATAACACTAAAATCCTGGACTTTCATTGTCTTTATTTGATAATTGTAACACAACGTTTCGGTAAGTAATGTATCTCCAACCGTTTTCAAGTAATAACTAGAGATACATCAATAATCGAAACTTTGTGTCACAGTTAACAAATAAAGGCAATGGAAGTCCAAGATTTTAGTGTTATTAAAACCATTACAGTGTCTTACACTTTCAAAAAAAGTCGCCATTATTAAAAATATTTAAAAAAGCCATACCTATTAAAGTAATTTGGTTTGATCTAACTTGACATGACGGAATCCCACATGGGACCATTGCCATGCTACAGACCTCCTTTGCCAGTTTATCCAGTTCTTTACTAGTTTCGAACTGATCATATAGGAGCTGATTACCCTGATGGCGGCTTAGCTGTCCGAGAAAATTTCGGTAATTATCTCGAGAGTTGCTTCCCTCCCGATTTTTGACCAAATTTGGTATACGGGGTTTTTTGTGGCGCTGATCACGAATCTAAAAACAATTTTTTTGGCAACCTTTTGTTTTAAAGATATAACTAACCTTATTTTCACTTTATTTCTCCTTCCTTTTGCACAGAATTTATCATTTTTACACTAAATTGCCACACATTATTCTATAAACACCTTATAAAAATTTGTTTTTTTTTAATTTATTTTTACCCTTTTCCATTAAATTACGAGGTTTTAATGTCAAAGAACGCGACCATATTTGTTAATAAAATCCCTAGTGTATAAATGGTTACTCATTTGAAAGTGGAGCTTTGCAAATAAATGGAAAAAAGATGTAAAATAAATAGAAAAACAAGTTTTTAAAACGTGTTTATAAAATATTGTAGGCCAATTTAGTGTATAAACCAAGAATACTGTGCAAAAAAAAGGAGGAATAGCGTAAATAAGGCTAGTTTAATTTTTAGCCTTGATGATGAATATCTCAGAAACAAAACGTTGCCGAAAGAAATTGTGATTCGTGATCAGCGCCCAAAAACCCGTATCCCAAGCTTGGTCAGAATCGGAGTGGAGGCAACTTTCGCGATAATTACCTAAATTTCTATATTTTTACTCTTATATCTCCATTCCGTGATTTCCCAAGCACATTGTTCTATGGCTACAATTGCCGTCTGGAATATTGTTTGGTAGGTTCAAGACTTACGTGTAGCTTTATTAAGAGGACCTGCCTTCCAGTCCTTTCTACCTGGTATAATTTTTTTAATCCTTTACCTAGCCAGAAGCCTGGTACCATTTTATCTAATGGCATCTTACAAAGTAAAGAACTAGCCAGAACTAACTTCTCTAACTTTTCTTTAAAAAGTAGAATCTTAATCCTGGAACTTATTTGCTTTTAGACATTTTAAATATGCGCTACGAACCGCCCAGGTATATAAGTTGACGTCTGCCAAAAAATGTTTCGTTATACTTTGTTTTTATTCTACCTTAACTGAGGTGTTATGTTGGTGTCAACTTTATTAATGAGTTTTGCTTCTTACAAATAACTTTAACTAAATGATTTCCTTAAAATATTAAGGCTGTTAAATGTATAGGAAAGCTCATAAAATAAAAAAAAAATAAATTGATGGGGTAATACTTACCTAACTTGACAGCTAGTTGATTGCAAATGATTTTAATAGTTACCTAAAAAGAAAAATATATATTAATAATTACAAAATACCTTTATTAATTTATTACCTTCTTAAAATTTATTATGTTTAGGCCCGGTACTTTTATTAAAGGATAAAATTATTTTTCGGATAATTTCCATGAGAACAATTGTTGTGACAATTGTAAGCATGAAAATTATCCGGACAATAAAGTTATCTGTTAATGAAAGTACCAGGCCTTAGTTGCGTACAACAATAAAATACCAAGTGTCAGAAAAGTTTTAGTACAGGTATACAGTGTGTACAAGATAAGAATTAACAGCATGGGGATATCGAAAACCGTAAAAGATACGAGATCGGTTAAATTAAAAGAAAGTTGCCTAGTTTAGGAGTCAATAATATGGTACTAACAAAACTCGAAAATTCTGCTAATTTCCGGAAATATTCGAAAAAATCCGAGATCTTCCGATTTCGTTTTTATTTTTTACCTGTTTATTTAATAAGTTAAAAAAAAAACTAAAAATACATTATTATTTTGCGTTTTATCTATTGGCCAAGTCAGAAATTTCTTACAACGTTTCGTTTTCGCTAAACCATCATCAACTTTACTTTTTTAAATACGTCCCTCAATTGTTTATTGCATTTTGTTGAAGCAGTTTTAATCACAATTACAATGATGTATAACACTTAATATTTTTCTGTTAAATAAACATATTTTCCATAAGAGACAATAAGTTAGACAAGGAAGGCACATTATTTCTTATGGGGGCGTTCCATATTTGTTAAATCAAAATTAAGTGTTTTTGTAATTGGGATAATAAGGGGTTCAAAGAAATTAAATAAAAAATCTAAAAAATAAAGTTGATGATGGTTTAGCGAAAACGAAACGTCGTAAGAAATTTTTGACTTCGCAAATAGATGAAGCGCAAAAAGTTCCAATGAAAACTTATTTTTGAATTTTTTTCTCACCTTTGAAAAAAGCAGGTAAAAAAATAAAAACGAATACAGAGGATTTCGGATTTTTTTGAATATTTCCGAAACTAGGCCAAGTTTTCGAGTTTTGTCAGTAACCTATTATTGACTCCCAAACTAGGCAACTTTTGTCTATTTTAATAGATCTCGTTTCTTTTACGGTTTCCGATATACCCATGCTGTTCATTCTTATCTTGGACACACTGTATATTTTCAGAGTTAGTTCAGATAGGAATACCAGATTGTAAGCAGCTTCACAGAAATCTTTTTTTGTTAGTAACTTAAAATTTAAAAAAAAGTAGTTTATGGACAAAAGGTTTAACACAGTCATTGTAACGTATCTTACCACAAAATAAAACAAAATGGCAACACTGCCATCGGGTTGCAATACGGCCAAAGGCACGTTTGTTGTATTTATGTTTTAGAATTATTCACGTTGTAAGGTCTGTTGTTTAGCTTTTTAAGTAGTAAGAAAAACAATAATTAATAGTCAATGCCATTATGTCTAGACTCTAGAGCCTCTGACTCTGAATAAAAGTAAGACTTAAACCAGTTACATTTTCCTATCTTTTCAAATCTGTCAAAATCTTTGACAAAAAATACAATTCAAGTAGACTCTGCTTGATTTAAAATTTTGATTTTTTATTTTAATTTTAAGATAAAACAAAAAGCCCTGTCTGAATATTTTTAGGATTTCTTAAACATATTAAAAAAGGTTTTTCCATTTAAAAAAAAACCTAAAAAAAAAACCTAAACCATTTAAAAAAAAAACCTAAAAAAAAGTGGACTCTGTAATTCTGACGGACAAATAAGTTTGTAGTGTTGTAGTTTGGTTGGAAATGGAAAAAGGTACAAAAAAAGGATGTTACAAGCAAGGTAATAGAAATTCATTTTATGATCGGCCACAAAATTTGAGAGTGATATATTGTTATTCAAGAAGTTTTTTAAATGTGCATTATTTTAATTTTGTTCTAAATTGAGTTAAAATGTAAGATAAAAAGTGTGTATAAGACTCTGAACTGTTATCGATATTAAGGCTAAGTATTTTTAAATAAAGATATTAAGATATATCGTAAATAAACACGGATTTAGGTAAAACATATTTTTAGTGCACATCAAGCGTATTCTCTCTCTTTTCTTAATACCAAAAAATCGTCTGGGTTGAATGGCATACCAGCAATCGTCTTAAAAAAATGTGCTCCCGAGCTTGCACTCATTCTAACTGACCTCTTTTGAATCTCGTATGACACGGGCATTTTCCCGAAGAGTTGGAAAGCTGCACGAGTGCAACCTGTCCCCAAAAAAGGGTGCAAAACTCTCTCTTCTAACTATAGACCTATTATATCTCTTCTTTCTGTTGTTTGCAAAGTAATGGAAAAATCTTAAAGTATCTGGAAAAACACAAGATCTTACATGATAGACAGTATGAATTCCGTCACAGAAGAACCACAGCTGATCTTCTTTTCTTTGTCTCACACAACTGGAACAAGTCCCTTGAGTCTCTTGGTGAGTCCCAGATCGTTGCTCTTGACATATTTAAAGCTTTCGATCAGGGTGGCATGATGGGCTTCTTAAGAAAGTTCCTTCTTACGGTCTTCCACCTAAGCTTTGCTCTTGGCTCTCCAGTTTTATTTCTAATCGACATATATCAGTTACTGTAGATGGTCATTCTTCCAGCTTTTACCATATTAATGCTGGGGTGCCCCAGAGCTCAGTGCTGGCACCCACGCTGTATCTTCTGCACATTAACGTTCTTTTCTCTTCTACAATCAATCCCATTCATAGGTTTGCTGGAGATAGTATCCTCCACTCTAGTATTCAATTTCTTAAGCCACCATGTAATTCTGATTTGGAAAACAAGCGCAGGTCAATACAGATATTTCTTTCACAAGACTTCAAAGTTATCTTGGATTGGGGCGCCAAAAATCTTGTTCAGTTTAATGCCTCGAAAACACAGTCATGTTCGCTGTTGCGAAAAAAGTCTGCCAATACGCATCCGTTACCTACGAGCGGCCAAGTTCTGCAGAACATAAAGTTGTATAATCTTGTCGGCGTTAGTTTTAAGAATAACCTCCACTGGCACAAACACATTACATCCATAGCCTCGGCAGCTTCAAAAAAGCTTGAATTTCTCTTCGAGCCAGAAAGAATTTCTCTTCTTCCAATCTGTATACTCTGTATGTATCCCAAATCAGACCCTCTTTAGAATATTGTTCTCGTGTCTGGGGAATGGCGTGCCCTAAGACAGTTAGCATTCTGGACTCCATTCAAAGAAGAGCCGTTCGTCTTATTAATGATTCCACGCTCACAGAAAGGCTTCTTCTTCTTACCCACCCTTGAGCTGTAGGGGATCTGTAGCTTTTTATAGGTATTTTCACGGTTTCTGCTAAGAGGAGTTGGCCAGTATAATTTCTTCTCCGGCAGCTCCCAACAAAGCAACACGTAGTGCAATTTTTATGCATCCTTTTACAGCTCAGTTAGAGAGGCCCCGAACTTTCCAGTTTTTTTTCGTTCCTTCATCCCTAGAGCGTCAAGACTATGGACTGCCCGCAGTTTTTTCTTCTTCTCCCATTCTCCAAATATTTATGTCTGGTGTGGACAAACTCCCTCTCACCACACATAAGATACCACGGTACGTTAGTACTTGGGCATTAGCCTTTGTGGACTGTCCCAAGATAAAAAAAAATCCACCAGTCGCGATTATATTTTTATATACAACCGGATTAAAAAAATTCAGGATAAAAAATTTTCTATTGAAATTAGATTTTTATACAATAAAACTGAATTGACGTAGATATCAAGTGCACCTGCAAAGTAACATATTTAGAAAACTCAAATATAAACCGGCGTAGGTGAACTTTTTGTATAGTAAATATAAATTCCAAACACGAATTGAAACATATTGTTGAAAGAACCTATTTATAACAATTTTCCTGCGTATTTACAGAAACATCACGTATGTTTTAACGTTTTGCATGAATAATAAATATGATTAGTAAAAAGGTATTTGGCCCGTTACACATTTATAATTATACGACGGCAATAACTAATAAATGGACTCGCATAATTTTCGCAGACAAATTTAACGGGCAAATCAAAATTTAAATAATAAAATTATTAGCGCATTTTGGCACATGATTTTATATTACCGGCCGGTCTTAATAATATTAACTTTAACCAACTCATTGAAGATAGTTGCGAACTGACTAAATTATTACTTCCTTTCTAAATGTCCAACCGAAAAACAACTTTGTATACAATTTCTAATTATATTAATGTATTTTTCCAAAAATAAAATATTCGTCAAACTAAACATTTCTATTGGAGTTTTCAGGAAGCTTGTAACATAGGCTGGACTGGAATTTAAAACAGGTTGGGTTAAAAAAGTACATAAATTCTGCATAATAAATCTTCAAAATGATTACATAATTTTATGAATGTATCCCAAATCAGACCCTCTTTAGAATATTGTTCTCATGTCTGGGGAATGGCGTCCCCTAAAACACTTAGCATTCTGGACTCCATTCAAAGAAGAGCCGTTCGTCCTATTAATGATCCCACGCTTACAGAAAGGCTTCCTCTTCTTGCCCACCGTCGAGCTGTAGGGGCTCTGTCAGAGGAGTTGGCCAGTATAATTCCTTCTCTGGCTACCAGCAGAGCAACACGTAGTGCAACTCTTATCCATCCTTTTACAGTTCAGTTAGAGAGGCTCCGAACTTCCCGCTTTTTTCGTTCCTTCATCCCTAGAGTGTCAAGACTATGCAACCTGCTGCCAGAAGAAGTTTTTTCTTCTCCTCCCAATCTCCAAATATTTAAGTCCCGTGTGAACAAACTACCTCTTATCACACTTAAGACCCCCACGGTACGTTAGTACTTTGTGGACTGTCCCAAGATAAAGAAAAACATAATTTTATGAAGAATTAATACACATTTTGGTACCGTAACTATTTCACATGTTTAAGAGTACAGCTGGACGGTGGACAAAAAAAGCTTTCCTGTAAAAATAGGATTATTAATAAGGCAAACAACTCTTCTTTAAATAGATTCAAGAATGCTAAGGGTTGTGGGAGATGCCATTCCCAAAGATGGGTAGGGTATTTCAAATAGTTTAGTCACTGAAGGTAAAAATAGGGTTTCACTTCCGAAATCCTTTTTACTGCATAAATTTTTCTAAAAATTTGGAATTAGCAACTTATGTTTTCTATTTTTAAAAGGTGAAAACAAGCCTTTTATTAAAATCCTGAAAAATTATAAATTCAAGAGCTTTGTCAGCTGTAATTATCTGTAAATATGACAAATATTTATGTTATTTTATTGTGAAATTTTATTTATAATATTTCATAATCTTACTACCCTAATGAACCCCCATAACGAAATTAATACTAAAATATTTTTGGCAGCTTAAAACGGTTGTATTGTGATAATTAAGTAGAAATCATATATTCATGGTATTTATAACATGATATCTTTGTTATAATTATTCAACTTTTAAAAATCACTACATATTATGGAAAAATTTCAAGTTGTTAGACAAAAATAAATATTTTATGTTGTAATTTACCATTTACTGCAAATTTTTAATCCTTTAAAATCATCCTTAACGTCAATATTATTAACCAACATTTATTATTGCCAGAACCTTTTTATGGGCCTTAAGTGCCTAAAAATTACTGTTTTTTTTTAAATTTAGGTTAGCTACGTTATAGTTGCAAGCGTATTATACATATAGTTAAAAGTACTATTTTAAGACACTTTGTAAGCACTTAAATCAATCCGATGGACCAAACGGAGACCTAGTTTTATCTTTTAGGACTGTCTTGCGTCGAATGTATTCCCTCTTGGTTCATAGGTGTAAGAGAATTTAAAAATGTTCGCTTTTTAAATTAAGGCAAATTGTATGGTATCTGTTATAATTATCTGCAATCTGCAATATAGTAGATTTTGTAATTTTAAAATATATTAAAACGAAAATTTAAATTCTAAAAAGCCCTACTAAAATTGTAGATATATTTGTATCAATCAAAAACGTCAGATGTTTTTCGTTTAACTTATAATTTCTTTATGTACTTACATTTCAATTCTAAATAATTTTTAAGTAGTACAACAAGTAAATGTGCCCTACATGTTTATACTATTGTATTTTAAAATATACTGATGGCTATACTATATGCTATACGAAAAATGTATGTGTATATGTAGGTAGCCACATGGTAAATTCGGCCGTTTTTTAAAATGGCTAGCCACTTTATACAACGTGGCTATATTCTAAAATAATTGTTTAGTTTGAATTGTTTTATAATACGCATAGTGCTTTTAGCTATTTTATAAACTGGCCGATCAAATACGAGCCACATTCTCAAATAGATGATTATGATAAAGAAAATTTAAAATTTTAAAGGAGGAAAACTACGACAACTAACAAAACTAACCAGAACTAGGTAATAGTTTGGAAGTTGTTGTTTACGGTCCCCAATAATTGCATCCTATTTGGGTCAAACCACTTAATAATCATTTATTACCACCCAAATAGAATGCAATTATTGGGGACCGTAAACAACAACTTCCAACCTAGTTCTGGTTAGTTTTTGGTTAGTTGTCGTCAGATTTTCTTTCTTAAATTGTAAATTTTCTTTATCATAATTATCTATTTGAGAATGTGGCTCGTATTTGATAGGCCAATTTATAAAATGGCTAAAAACACTAGCCGTATTATAAAATAATTCAAACTAAACGATTATTTTACAATGTGGCCGCGTTTTATAAGGTGGCTAGCCATTTTAAAAAACGGCGGAAATTATAACATGGCTACGACATATACATATAGCATAAAAGTCTGTTAGCAGGTGTACATCCCTATGTGAGTACCCACTTTCTTTAAGAAAGGTTTCTTTCTTCTATAATATGCATATAATATGTGTGTTTAACTGTTTTTTATGTGTGTACCACTGGACATGTATGTAAAAAATGTGCACAACATAGGGAGAGGAAAGAATTCTTTAAAATTTAAACAAAATCCATGCTTCATAATTTTATTTAAAAAAAATGGATTTTGTTTTTTTGGCAGAAATGTCATTGGCACAAGGTCATAGGTAAATTTTAATCTTTTTGAACCCTTAGTTTTGAAAATTTCTGAGACTAAAAGGCATGAAAGGGGTAATCTATGCATGCACATGCAACTTTCAAACGGTTTTATATTATTTAATTTTTATGCAACAAAAAGACCGAAGAAAGCAAAATTTTTAGTAGAAAAAGCTAAATTCTTCTTTAAATTAACTTTTTACAATTATTTATTAGTTGTAAAGTAATTTAAAAAAGGGATTTTTCAACGAACTCAAGGACTAGAATTAACGCAACGCCAGTTTGTAGGCAGGGCGTTTGGTATAGTGATCTGTTTGTTTTTGTTTTGTAAAAACGTAAACAAATTGCCAGATCTCAAAAACCAAAATCAGGAAATTACCTTGAAAATGTAATAAAATTATTCAAAAATATTTGTTTTTGTGTTAATATAGGCAACATCGATTTAAATATAAACATTTATTAATATGACAGTTCCAAGCACCGGAAACAAGGTTGTTTTGTACAGCTGCTGCATTCGTTTAATAAAAAATGATCGGCACTTCGATGTCATTTTATCTCTTTCTAGTAGGTTGTATTATTCAATAGCACGTTTTGTAAACTGACTTGATCAACAGCAATCGAATTGAGCATCTAAAGTAAATGTCATATCTGTCTACCACTTCAGATAATAAACCGTTTTTCGGCTTTAAAAATAATTTTTAACAATAAAGAATCATCGATTTATAAAAATGTAATTTATGGTTAAATGCCATAAACATTGAAAAAGTTATTATTTCCGAAGTAATGTTATTTAGTGTGTTTAAGCAAAGTTGCGGGTCCAGTGTGTTTACAAGAACTATCCCTGAATATATTAATGCCAAACAAGGTTTGTTTACTTTATTTCTATCCAAGAATTCGTTGGTATTTTTAAAGATTTAAAAAAAAATAAAAATATTTAAATAATCTTTTATGTATGCTTTTAAAACCACTTAAGCCTTTGAAAAATATTAATGAGGCACAAATAAAGTTGGGTTACGATATATTTTAATACTACTTGGTAATGGTAGCAGTTTCATTGTTCTATTTTTCTTTAAAAATTTGAGCGACCCATCTTATTTTCATCATAAATCACTTATTCTTTGTCCTAAAGACGTTTACTTGTACTTATTTCAAAGGTCTTTTTGGGTACTTAAAAAAAGGTTTTTACTTCTCGTTTTTTACGGCAAATAAAAAATCCCTTTAAAGAGTCATAACCATAACTCGCTTTGTATTGCGTCTACAACCATAAGTAAAAAAACAAATTTACTTAGATAAGGATGGTTTTTTTTTAAGAAAAAAAAAGGGTTTTTGGGTTATTTGCAAAAAAAGTTAAAAAGTATTTTTTTTACATTTTTAATCACAAATCAAATAAGTATTCACTTAGCAGAAAAAAATTTTACTTTATTTTTTTCTTAGAATAAGCTTATCTATTTAGTTCCGGTGTTATTTTGAACATTAAGATTTACACCCCCAAGAAGGGGTGGCATTCACCACCGGGGTGACAGCGCATGTTGGCGTTATATAACATTTGTTATCAGGTCATTTTACAACTACTATCAAAATTTCAAGACAATCGGTGAAGTTAAAAAGAATTTAAAGCAAAAAACGTTCAGTGACTGGACTAAAAAAGGGTCTGATTTGGAATCTAGATACAGAGTATACAGACTAAAAAGGCAAAATTCTTTCTGGCTTCAAAAGAAGAGCCGGGGTTTGGACGCTATTTAAATTAACATGTGGTTTTATTGCTTTTATTGACAAACTCTTGACTGATTAAACAGTGAATCGAAACTACTCCCGATTTACTATAAATTACAAAAACTTTTTATCTTTTAATCAATATCAGTTATTTATTGCTTTTATCGTTATTTTTACTTACGCACATATTAACATAAAAATTGAATTAACATTCATAAAATGTTGCAATGTTTGCAATAAATTATTATAAATATATATTATTGTAAAAATTAAAAAATTATCTAACAAGTTACGATAATTTAACAAATTCCAGTGCTTCCTACAGAAATCTCGTAAAATATAGAAGATAATAGGTTGGGGTATATTTAAATTTAAAAAAATATATAATTAAAATTTAGAAATACATTACTAACTTTGTTTTTTATTGAGTTAACGAAGGTGACATTTTAGGACCATATGGATGGCCATCATCCAGTTTTTTCTTAATGAAAGGTTTATAGCATTTTTACTAGGTAGAAAGAAACTTATTATAGGTTAACGCATCTGGTTTTAAGCTTAATTTTGTTTCTTACCACAACTACCGAATGGAGGCTTTAAAACCGGCAGCGTTGACCTAAATCAGGTGCCTTTCTTCCCCAATAAAAATTATAAACTTTTATTTTTTAAAAAAAATTCAATAAAAAAAAAATTGCCCTTTTTATCTATTAACACGATGCCAAGCAAAATAAATTTTTTTAAATTTATAAAATTTTTTAAAATTTTTAAAAAATAAGAAGGTGGTAAAGTAATATCAAAAGATACTTTAAAGATTATTTAATATTGGGCTTACCAGTACCTAACTATACTTTGGTAAATAATTTAATATAAGGTCATTTTGTAAAAGTCCTTTAAGTAATTAAAACAATCAAGGTTGCTATACCAGTAATCCTCTTACAAAAGTGTCCTTCTAAGATTGTATCTGTTTTATCTAATATTTTTTAACATTTCCTATTACCAGCATGTTTCTGGTATTGGCTAAAAGAATGACTGCGTGCAATCTATTCCCAAGAAGAAATCCAAAACTCTTTTTTTTAACTATAACCCCCTTTTTTGCACAGTTGTTTGCCAAAAAAAAATTTTTTTTAAAATACTTGAAATTCTTGACAAAGTAAGGTTTAAAAATCCCACATTATTTCGGTTAAAAAATTGTAGAACCTTTCCTGCAAAGACTTTTTTTTCCAAACTTTCAAACTTTTGATTTCTGATTTTTTAATTTACCAGGCATCCACATTACTTAGTCTTAGGCCCAAGCCTTTTGGGCCTATTCCAAGATAAAAAAATACTGAGACTTAAAAAAGTCTAATTTAAAACCCCAAAAAAACCCTTTTTTAAAAAAAAAGGGGGGGTTGGCAATTTATTTTCAAACGACCTACAATTCTTTTTATATATACATTAAATTAAACAATAAAAGAAATCCA
>JAHBCN010006604.1:0-5000 GCA_019359885.1 Listronotus oregonensis
ATTGCAGTGTTTTGCTGTAGCAGGTAACACAAAAAATAATATGGAATGAATGCACACTAAAATAGTCTGCGAGAAATTTCAAAACAAGCTTGTCTCGCCAATAACGGCGCACATTTTGAGCATTTGATAAAATAAATTATTTGAACACGATAAACTAATTAACACATTTTTACTTCTAAGTCGCTTCTACGTCCATCGATTTAAAGTTTCTTAGTACTGTTGGATAGCAAATTTCATGCCGCTTACAATGATGTGTCACACTATGGGGGTTGCCATTTGACATATCAAAGTGAGGTTAACTGGAGGTTAGGAGGTGACCGATAAAATTTTATCAAATACGAAATTAAACTTCCCCCTGTATATCTAAATCGACGTGTTTCTTTGTTTTTTTGGTGAGTGTTTTTTTTTTAAGATATTTAGGGTGGTTCGTTTTGAAATGAAAGCACTGTATGTATGTACTAGATGAAAAGCCTGTCTACGCCAGGCGAGAGACAATATTAAGTAGCTTCTGTCTCCGTAAGACGCGGTTTCGTGGTTTTTATGATATACTCACCACAACCAATGAGAGTAGGTGTAACGGCCTGGCCTGTTGATACGCCTTACGGGTTTGGTGTCAAAGGGAAAACTTCTCAAAACCTCGGTCACATTCAAAAAAATCTTTCAATATTTACAACAAAGCCATTAATTCTTATTATAAAAAATATACCCGTTTTTAGTTAAAACTAAAAATTATGAAATAAAGGGTAATTAAAAAAAAATTAACCGACTTAGAAAAGAATTAACTTAAAATTTTAAAATAATATTTTTCATATATACCCTTAATTAAATAACAAAAATCAAAAGTAGGTACAAAACAATTTGGGGAACTACATTTTTTTTTAGATTGGCGCTAGCAAATTCTTTGAATAAAAAACTTAATTAAAATAAAAACCATGGCTTTGCTGATATCAACCTCAAAAATTGTAGGTCCCTAATTTATTTCATACCCACCCTTTAATTTTTTAACTACTTTAGGATACCTATAAATAAAAAATTATTATTTTAAAAGTGAATTTATTTTTAAGTAAATTCATTTTTTTAATTCTCTTTATGCAAGCTGCTGTAACAATAAAATATGAACTATTGCAAACAGCGTTTTAAAATAAATCTTTCATTTTTGGCAAAATATTTTTTTTATTTAACAACATGCGATTTTCTAATTTTTTCACGTACTTTTATTTCGGGTAATGTATACAAATTTCCTAAATTAATATAAAAAAGATCAAATTGGCTGCAGTTTACCACCCTCATCATTCAGTAATATTATTACCCCAAATAGGGGCTCGGTGGCAGCGCAGAGGCGAAAAAATTCAATTACTAAACATGAAATGTGACAAGCCACACAAAATGTTTGGTCTTCGATTTTCTTTTATGTGGATTAACCGAACAGAAAATATCGTTAGACACTTTTATTGGTGGATTTTCAAAGAAGCCTAGAAAATATTATGAATAGAAAATTAATTTTTTAAATGCAAAGTTTAACAATACTATTTTAATTTTTGAAAAGTCCTCGTTGGGTACACGCAAAATCTTTTCACAGTGAAATAGCTTCGGTCCTGGTACCCGACTGTGCCTGCTAGTCCTATTGACCTCTCTGAACTAGTAGATCGTCATTAAAATCACAGAATTCCACGAATCAATAATCTGTCAACATGCATTTGGTAACAACCACATAATAAACTAAAACGCTTCTAGTGTTTTAACTTTTCCAAAAAAACGTAAAATAAATAAGTAATATATATATATATATATATATATATATATATATATATATATATATATATATATATATATATATATATATATATATATATATATATATATATATATATATATATATATATATATATATATATATATATATATATATATATTATATATATTTTATAATAATATATATAAAATATTTTTTTTATTATAAAATTTAAAAATAAAAAAATTTTTTTTTTTTTAAAAAATTTTTTAAAAATTTTTTAAAAAAAAAAACCTTTTTTCCTTTTTTTTTTTAAAAAATTTTTTTTCCCTTTTTTAAAAAAAATTTTTTTTTTCCCCCCCCAAAAAAAATTTTTTTTTAAAAGGGGTTTTTTTTTAAAGGGAAAAAAACCAAAAAAAAGGCCTTTTTAAAAATTTGGTTTTTTGGTTTTTTTTTTAAAAAAATTTTAATTTTTTTTTTTTTTCCCAAAACCTTAAAAATTTTTAAAAAAAAAATTTTTTTTCCCCCTTTTTTTTTTTTTTGGCCCCTTTTTTTTTATTTTTTTACTTTAAACCCCCCTTTTTTTTGGGGGGTTTTTTTTTCCCTTTAATTGGTTTTTTTTAAAAACCCAAAAATTTCCCAAATTTTTTAAAATTTTTTTTTTAAAAAAATTTTTTTTAAAATTTTTCCTTTTTTTTTTTCCAAAAAAAAATTTAAATTAAAAAAATTTTTAAAAAAAAATTTTAAAAAAAAGTTTTTAAAAAAAATTTTTTCCTTTTAAAAAAGGAATTTGAAAAAAAAAATTTTTTTCCCCTTTTTTTTTTTAAAAAATTTTTTCCCAAAAAAAATTTTTTTCAAAAAAAAACCCCCTTTTTTTTTTTAAAAATTTTTTTTTTTAAAAAATTTTTTTTTAAAAAAATTTTTTTTTTTTTTTTTTTTTTTGGGGGGGGGGTTTTTTTTAAAATTTTTTAAAAAGGGGTTTTTTTGGGAAAGAAAATTTTTTTTTTAAAAAAAAATTTTTTTTTTTTTTCCCCCCCCAAAAAAATTTTTTTTTTATTTTTTTTAAAAAATTAGGAAAAATTTTTTTTTCCTTTTTTTTTTTAAAAATTTTTTTAAAAAAAAATTTTTTTTCCTTAAAGGCCCGGGGTTTTCCAAAAAACCCCTTTTTTTCCAAAAAAAAAAAAGGGGAAAAACCCTTTGGGTTTTAAAAAAAATTTTGGGGGGCCCCCCTTTTTGGGTTTTTTTAAAAAAAAAGGGTTTTTTTTAAAAAATTTGTTTTTTTAAAATTTAAAAATTTTTTTTTTTTAAAAAATTTTTTTTGGTTTTTTTTGGGGAAAACCCAAAAATTTTTAAAAAAAAAAAAACCCCCAATTTTAAAAAATTTTTTTTTTAAAAAATTTTTTTTTAAAAAAACCTTTTTTTTTCCCTTTTTTTAAAAAAAAATTTTCCCAAATTTTTTTTTAAAAATTTTTTTTTTAAAATTTAAATTTTGGGGGGGGTTTTTTTGGGGGGAAAAAAATTTTTTAAGGGGGAAAGTTTTTAAATTTTTTTTTTTAAAAAAAAAAGGGGTTTTTTTCCCGGGGTTTTTTTTTTAAAAAAGGGGGGGAAAGGGGGCCGCCCTTTTTTTTTTTTTAATTTAAAACCTTTTTTTAAAAATTTTAAATTTTAAAATTTTTTTTAAAAAAAAAGGGGGGGAAAAAAAATAAATTTTTAACCCCGGGAAAAAAAAAAACCCCAAAAAAAATTTTTTCCAAAAGGGAAAAATTTTTTTTTTTTTTTTTTTTAAATTTTTTTTTCCCCCTTTTTTTGGGGAAAAAAAATTTTTTTTTTTTTTAAAATTTTTTTTTTAAAAAAATTTTTTTTGGGACCCCAAAAAATTTTTTTAAAAAATTTTTCCCTTTTTTTCCCCCAAAAAAAAAAATTTTTTTTTTGGGAATCCCCTTTTTTTTTTTTTTTAAAAAAAAAAAAGGGGGGAAAAAAAAAAAGGTTTTAAAAAAAGGTTAAATTTTTAACTTGGGTTTTTTTTTAAAAGGGCCCCCTTTTTAAATTTTGGGGGGGCCCCGGGGGGGAAAAAAAATTAAAAATTTAAATTTTTTTTTAAAAAATTAAAAATTTTTTTAAAATTTTTTTAAATTTTTTTTTCCCTTTTTAAAAAAAAATTTTTTTTAAAAAAAATTTTAAAAATAATTTTTAAAAATTTTTAAATAAAAAAAATTTTTTTAAAAAAAAAAATTAAAAAAAAAAAAAAATTTTAATTTTTTTTTAAAAAAAAATTTTTTTAAAAATTTTTTAAAAAATTTTTTTTAAAAAAAACCCCCGGGTTTGGGGGGAAAAACCCCCCAAAATTTTTTTAAAAAAAGGCCTTAATTTTTTTAAAAAATTTTAAAATTTTTTTAAAATAAAAAAAAAAAAAACCAAAAAAATTTTTAAAAAAAAAAACCCTTTTTTTTCTTTTTTTTTTTTTTAAAATAAAAAAAAAAAAATTTTTTCAGGAAATTTAAAAAAAAAAATTTTTCCATTTTTTTTTTTTTTTTTTTAAAAAAAAAAATTCCCGTTTTTTTTTTAAAAAATTTTAAAAAGGGCCCCTTCCCAAAAAAAAAAGGGGGTTTTTTAAAAAAAAACCCTTTTTTTAAAAAAAAAAAAAAATTTTTAAATTTTTTAAAAAAAAAAAAAGGGGAAAAACTATTTTGGCCCCAAATAAAAAACGGGTTTTTTCCCTTTTTTTTTGGGAAAAATTTTTTTTTTTGGGGGGTTTTTTTTTAAAAATAAAAAATTTTTTGGCCAAAAAATTTTTAAGGGGGCCCGGGGTTTTTTTGGGGGGGTTTGGGAAATTTTTTTTTTGGGGGGCCCCCCCCTTTTTTTGGGGCCCCCCCCCCCAAAAAAAATTTTTTTGGGGAAAATTTTTTTTAAAAATTTTTTAAAAAAAGGACCCCCTTTCCCGGGGAAAAGGAAAAAAAAAAAAATTAAAAAATTTGGGGAAAAATTTAAACCGGGTTTTGGTTTTTTTTCCCCAAAAGGGTTTTTTTGGTTTCCCCTTTTTTGGGTCTTTTTAAAATTTTTTAAAAAAACCCCTTTTTTTTTTTTTTTTTTAAAAAATTTTTTTTTTCCCCTTTTTTTTTGGGTTTTTTCTTATTTTTTTTTTTTAAATTTTTTAAAAAAAAATTTTTTTTTTTTCCCCTTTTTTGGAAATTTTTTTTTTTTTTTAAAATTTCCCCCTTTTTTTTTTTTTTTTCCCTTTTTCCCTTTTTTTTTTTTTGAATTTTTTTTT
>JAHBCN010006604.1:17500-48103 GCA_019359885.1 Listronotus oregonensis
AAAAGCGATTTTTTGGTTTGCCCTAAATTTATTCGAAGATTTCAAGGTTAAACAAAGAGAAAGCGCAAAAGCTCCCGAGAAATCCATACAAAAATTAAATACTTAACAAAAGTCCTTTAAAATGCGTACCAGTAAAAGTCATTAGGACATAAATTAGGTGAGTAATGATAAAAATAAGATGGTCGATCAAATTTTTCGTAGAAAAATTGAAATTAAAACTGTCGTCATTACCATTAGTATTATGATATATCGTAACCCAAAAATATATATTTTTTTTGTGTCTCATTAATATGTCTCAAAAGTTTGAGTATTTGGAAAAACAGTTAAACAATTTAAATATTACACAAAAATGTAGCTTTTACTCTACAAAAAAAAATTACGTTTTTCTCTTTTTGTAGCATGAAAATTTAATGAGAAAAAAACGTTTAAAAGTTGCATGTGCATGCAAAAAGTATCATTTCTACATTAAAAAAGGTATTCGTAGGATCTTTGTATTTTGGGCCATTTTTGAGTAAAATCATTTTACAAATTAACATATTTTCCATTTTCGCAATAACCCTTTCGTGATTTTTCGAATAATATTTTTTGCAGGGATGTGCTAAGTATATATTCTTTTAAATGTCTTTCGTATGGCAAGCAATAAGGGTTAAATAATTTTTGCACAAAAAAGTATTGTTAGTCGATCCTTGCATAGTCATATTCAAAGGTCGATATGCAGTCTCTTCGCGGAATGACTGGTTTATCCTAGGTTTGACCAAAGCCTTCGGGCTAACCCCGAAAGAAATTGCAATTTCGGCCTTTGACTTAAGTATTTTTAGTTAAACCTAGAATTCCTAACTTTTCAGTCAAACGTCGAAGTAAAATAATCTGTTTCGGGCTTTGCCTAGTCGATTCTAGAAGCGATTGACAGACTCGGTCAACGTCGACTGTACCTGTAACACGTTTAAATAAATTTATACTTGTGATTAGTTGTGGTTAGTTTTGGTTAGTTGCGGTTAGTTGTGGTTACTTGTGATTAGTTGTAAATGTAAGAGATCTGACGTATTGTGCAATTCTAAATGTTATAATGCCTCACAATGTCTGAATTAAGACTATTTTTTTCTATTTTAACTATGACAATATAGCAACGATAAACATTAAAATAAAAAAATCGTTTTATTACATCTAATTTAACAAACTGAGACTTTCTAATACCAAACTGAAGTTTGACTAGTCAAACCCCGTTTTCATTAAATTGAGTTTTGACGTTTGCCTGACCAAATTACTTTCTCCTAGGTTTGACGAAAATTCTTTAGTCAGAGGGCGAAAAACTTCATTTGTTTGGGCTTTGACTAATACTTCAAGTCAGACCTGAGGATTGACTAGTCAAACCTAGGAACGCCGGAGCTTCGAGGATTGACTATAACACATAAAAATTGTTTTTAAATAAAATCATTTTGAAAATATTACGTTCATCCTAAAAAAAAAAATATGACAACTTTAATATCACTTATTTATTTTATTTTATCTATTAAATAAATAACATAACAGAGTTGGATCAAAAACTTTGAACTGTGAAACCAGCTGCTTGCAGAAGTCTTTTCTTTCCTTGCATATCTTTAAATCTGTAAATTTTTCTCTTACTTTACTTTAATTACTACTTAAACTTTAAGCCTTTATATCTCAAGATATAAAAAATAAAACCTTCTTAATCCTTTTCTTATGTTAATAAAAAAAATATTTTATTTCGGTTATTTTTAAAAACTACCTTAAATTAAATATTTTTAAATTAGACATTTTTTATTAAAAAAAGTCATTTATCCAATGAAACCCCATTAAAAAATATCTTTCCGTCTTCCTGACCGGGTACTTTTTCTTCTAATTGACGGATAATCCGCTTTTCAAGCCGGTATTAGTTAGGCATTCATAAAATATGAATTTTAATTGAAAAGGGAGGAATTTCATTAAGACCGATCATTATCTGCGAATAGAAAATCGCTCTAAAATGTTTTGAGTTCACTTGGCGATGAAATAAAACCAATAAGGTGGAATGACTAGGAAATCACGATTGGAAACAGTGGCGGAATTCAATTTTAAAGATATTTAAAGACCTCGGGAATCTCGCTTTCCATTCAAGATTGTCACACAGAAAAGCATTTCATTTTCTTATGGAAATATTTTTAGAAGTTAATCAGAATGAAAATAAATTTGCTGCTTTATTAGAAACTCTGGATTTAAATTAAATTATTATACGTTATTATTGTTTTCTATTTGTTTGAAATTATTATACTTAGAGATAATATACTGCTAATTGTTATACAATGACCAAACAAAAGTTCAATATAATTAGTCCTTTTATAAGATTTTCCGCTGAGGAATCAAAGTTAGAGTAGCATCTATTACGGTGGTAGACTAAAATATTAATGAAATCGGTAACGGCGTAAATTTTTAGATAGGAACAATCAAAAACCAGTTGTTGCTGCCTGCCAGATATCAAAAATAGAATGATTACAACATAGGCGCAATCTATCTGACTGTTCAGAAGTTTAACCAAAGAAATAAGCAAAGTATCTGAAAACAAGCGGATCTGCATAATAACAGACAGCCAGGAGTCACCAGTGGCACTAATAAACCCCAAGGTGACGTCCAAGCTGACATGGAAATGACAAAAAGAACTGGACTTTACTGGGGGTACCAGAACATTTGGGAATAAAAGGCAATGAAGAGGGCAAACCAGGGAATGGATCCGAAACAAACACGCTGAATACTGTGGGTGCTTCAGTAGAATAAGACATGGACAAGGCTTCTAAGGGGCCCATCCAAAAGAACGAAGAAATAACTACTCAGACAAAGCAGGAAAAGATTTCGCATAACAGTAGGGCTGCTAACAGGGCACGATAACCCAAGAGGACACCTACACAAGATAGGCTCAAACAATGGGGAACCAAGTTGCAGAATGTGCGACGAGGGGGAAGAAACAGCATACCATATCCTGTGCGAATGTGAACCGTTGAATCACAAAAGACCGGCATTATTTGGGCCGAAAATGAGCCCACAGAAATATATCAACCAATTAGTCTTGGGGTTATACAGACCCGTAGAAGAAACAAGACTAGTGGGAAGATTGGTATAAAAGATATTGGGAGATTAGGCACAAAAACCCCAAAAGGCTGGGCTGCCTCTGGTAGTAAATCAAGACGGCTCTCAGGAAAGAAGAAAAAAACGCCAACAAGCGTAAAGACTCTTTGTTCTGCAGAATCAGAGCTCTTAATTTAAGGGCTCCATTTAACACCAAACAAAGACTTATCATTGTTTGGTAAACTCCGAATAAAGGGCTCTTCAAAGACGGATAACAAAATGAAGTTACTATTTTTACCTACTAGTACCATAGATACCTACGTATCTACATAAAACACATATATTTTTGAACGACTATTTCTTACGAAGTGCCAATAGATTTCTGTGCAGACACTGCATTACAGCGTTTCAAGATAGATAAGAATGTAAATTACATACAAGGTAAACTTCAGGATGTCTATAGCCAGCCCACATCTATTATTTATTTCGCAATTCTTAAACAGGGAGGCAACAATTTTAAAGCTTAAAGGTGCCTTTAGACGGGCTATATTTTAGAGCAACATGTTGCTAAAAATGCATAGTTGATATGTTTTTGGCAACCCTGCAACCACATAAAAAATATCGCCGTCTGGCCGAGCGATATGACCGGAATATTGCCGGGATTTGATCACTATTGCTGTTAAGGCTGATGCGTTGCCGAGAAAATCAAATTTCTTTGGAAAATTTTGCATGTTGCTTGTAGCTGTTTAAAATTTGATTTTGTTTTGGTGAACCTATAAAGCAAATATGAATATATAGTCAAATGAGAAGGCAATTAGTTTAGTTCATGCCGTACATTTGTCTCCTAGAATTGTTGTATGTTAAAAAGTTTTCATATAAAGACAAAAATATAAAGAAAAATACCTGGGTGGTTATTGCCAAAGAACTTAATATAAGAGTCGAGGCAGTCTATAAAAAATTTAGAAGTTTAAATGCCAAAAGTGAAACAGAAAGGTAATGCAGAAGAAAAGTAAAACGGAGGGCGGAAAAATTGAATCTTGGTTTGCTTATGAAGTAATTTAATTTATTTCTGGATTTGAAAATAAGTCTGAAACGTATTGGTAAAACATTTTTCGTCTAAAATAAAATAATGGGCAACAAGCATGACTTTAAGATCAAAATGCCTTTTGTAAAAAAAATTGCAAGGGAATTTATTTATGCGATTTTTAGTAAATATTAATTTTGTACTTGAAATATGTTTACTTGTAAAATAAGCTGTTTTACACAGGTTTTGTACAGTAAATATAATACAGGGTTAATCAAATGCCAAAAATATTTATCACTTTGTGACCAGTAATAGAATTTTTATTATATATTTATTATAAAAAAAATATATACATATAATATATATATATATATATATATATATATATATATATATATATATATATATATATATATATATATATATATATATATATATATATATATATATATATATATATATATATATATATATATATATATATATATATATATATTTTTCTCTAATTATGGGAGACAAAAAGAAACATTCAAAACAGTATTATTATTATTTCAATATTTTAATTTCATTTAAAATTTGGTTTAAATTAAAATATAAAAAACCTAAGTTTATTAAATCCACAGAAAATTCACGTACCTGTCAATCTGATATATGACGTTTACATTGGAAATTTTAAAACTTGCTTTTCTCCTAGTTGTACATTCATTTAAATTTATTCTATAAATAAGATCGACAAATGTCCAATAATTTATCATAATGTATCATAAGTAATATATATTGTATATAGATCTACATCGCCGCTAAAGGTTTGCTACATTTTGATGGCGCTAGACAAAACAAGACGCGAATATATCAAAAGGGGTTGGATCGCAGTATTAAAATTCTAAATATTCTGAAATAGGGGTAATTACCCCCTCTCCCTTCCTTATCTACGCCAGTAATCTATGCTTTTAATTTCTACATTTTAAATATTTCGAGAATTTAAATTTTATAATGACTATAGCTATCCAACAACCTATGTTTATCTAAATTTCAGCATCCAGAATGCGAATGCCAACACCATACCTGCGGACCGAACTGCGAAAAATGCTGTCCACTGTTCAACCAGCGACGTTGGTCTTCTGGATCGTCCAGGGATGCACAGAGGTGCATGCCATGTAACTGCCATGGCCATGCCAGTAGTTGTTACTATGACGAAGAAGTCGACAAAGCCGGACTAAGTTTGAATGCAGATGGGTCGTATCAGGGAGGGGGAGTATGCGAGAATTGTACGGTAAGTAGTTGCTATTAAGGCCCATCCGTTAATTAAAAGAGGCATTTAGTGGGAGAAAGAAGTCGCACCGAATCTTACCTAAGCTCACGTGGGGAGGAGTGGGTCTCGACAAATATTACTTTTTTTTTCCGCAAAAAACAGTGTAAAATTGCGGGAAAACTGGGTTTAAATAAGTAATTGATTGTTTGATAGGAGATTAAAATCTTTTTTTTTTTAAATAAATCCAACGCAATCAAGCACAGAATAACGTACTTACACTAAAAATACGCATTTTGAAAAATATCATCTGAAATTGGGAGGGGGGAGGAATAGAGCCAAATCTCACGACATCTCACCAAGGGGGAGTGGTGGGTCTAAAAATCGCCTCTCGTTATTAATAGACGCCTTTTTATTTATGTAAATTAATGTCAATAAAAAATACTTAATTTTATTTAAAAGAAAGTGCTGCCAGGTTTGTTGGCTGGGTTAGAATTACTCTGACCTTTAGGTAGGTAGGTATGTTTAAAGTGAGTGGACTTTTTACGCCCTCCACTGCGACCGCTCGGTCTGTTGTGGCTCACACCTTTTTATATTTCTTCCAATAGGATTGGACTTCTAATGAATTCGATATCAGATTGGGAGAAAGTTCTTACATCTCCTCTTACTCGTGTCGCTCCGGACACGAGCACAATGTGTTAATGTGCTCTGGTGTCCCTGTCTCCGGGGAGAGTATGACGATTAGTTTCCTTGCCCTCCTCTTTCGGTTTAGTGACGTGGGTAGCTACCAGGTCCTTGTCACGGAACCAGATGTTCTTTCTGAGGCCGCATCTCCGGCCTTACTCTATGAAAACATTCCTATCCGCTTTCTTTTTTAAAGCCGGGGAAACCCCTTTTTTTCCTATAAAGGCGTCTTCTGTTTGGATTCAAGGATCCCTTCCTAAGCACCTGTTTATTCGGGACGAATTAGCTCTTCCCCGTGAAACCGACCGAAACGGATTCACCCGTTTCGGTCGGTGCACCTTTGTCTGCTTGTGTTTTTGAGTGGCACCTCTCGAAACGGATTTATCCGTTTCGGTCATCACCTTTGTCATTTTTTTTCCTATGAAAGCGGTTCTGTCCGTTTCCCCTTTTTTGGACCAGGAAGTAATAGTCCACCACGGCAGAGCCCTGCATTACCGCAGTAAGGCTAGATACTCTGAGAGGTCGCCCTGTATCTCCAAAGGCCCCTTGGAGATAAAATTTCCCCATCAGCATGGTATGCTAACACCTTGAGTTAAGTCTTGTGTTTATCTTAGCTTCGGATCCCGTTCAATACGCTAGCCAAAAGAGTTGCCGATAACCAGCAACTCTAGCGCATGTTTCAAAAGATCCTACGACAACTTCGTGTGAACACTGCGGTTGGGACTCTGACCTTTAATCAGGGGTGGATTTACGCAAAGGCTGAGTAGGCTGAAGCCTAGAGCGGCAAATATGAAGGGCGGCAAATTTACGATTAATTTTTTAAAAAAATGTAATTGTAAATTTTAATGATATAATTAATGACTGCAAAAAAAAAGGGTTAAAGAAAAATATTAATATAGGGTTTTGCCTGTAATTAAATAATACATAGTTCAGAAAAAAGACTTATTTGTTTTAACATTTTAATTTAATTTTTTTATTATGAAATTTGTTTTTTTTTAATTGTTATGTAATTTTTTGTATGTTTTACTTTTGTTAAATTTGTTTATTACATTTTTATAAGAATTACTAGTGAAGTTTACATTCTTTCAAAATATTGATATATTAGGGCGGCAAAAATATATTATCCCATAAGCGGCAAAAAGTTAAATCCGGCCCTGTCTTTAATTTTTGTACTCATATTGTAGCAATGTAAAAATCCATTTATTTTTTAAACTGTGAGGTAAGAAAATTTTAAAAATGTGAATGTCATGAAAAGTTGATTACAGTCAAGGGCGGATTCAGAGAGGGAAATGGGGCGATCGACCCCACCCGTCAACCAAAAAGAACGTAACTGTTGTTACGCTACTTTGTTAATTAATAATTGAAAGCTTTTTAAGTGGCCCATTGCATTTGGTTAGGCATTACTTATTTGCAAAAAATAATGTGGTCGCTATAATACGTAGGGCTACCGTAATTTCCAATTTATATGTGGATCTACACCGGTGGCTAACCAACCAACACGAAACCTCTCAAATCCCCCGGTTATCCTGCCTAAAATTGCCCCCCTCCGTAAGGATTTTTTGAATCCGCCCTTGTTTAAAGTGACCCAGAAAAAATTCTTATAACTCGTTAATGCTCTTTGGTGCCTTTAATTATGTATTTCTTGACATATTGGCGAAGGAGAAGTGTAACTGTTATTAGACCGCATAGATTGGTCTGGTACCAGTTCCAAGAACCACTTTATAGATGGTGAAGGAAAATAAGTTTTTACGTAAAAATTATAGTTTAAATTAATTTTGTAAAATGAAAACCACTTCTCGTTTTTTTGTTTTTAGTGCATTTCCTAATCAAAAACGCGTTCTAAAAATCTTTTTCTCATAGTGTTACGACTATGGATAACCACCACAGTAGTGCATTCACACGGACGACTAACATTGTGTCTGTTGCTTTGCTTATAGCCTTAATTTGGATAATTTCCAGAATCCTAAGGTAGAGAGTCGGATAAATGTGTATGTCCCGCATCAGTTAATTTACATTTGTAACCCAGAATTAGATTTGTCTGCTTTATAATTTCTAAAAGGAGAGTTGCTGGAGTTCTATTTCTTTTATATTTCTCATAAATATAACGTAAATAAATATTTAAGCTTGGCATTCATCTAAAAGGTTTTTTTTTTGTAAAGTGATTTAAAAAAAAGGTTTTACAAGAGAAAACGACATTTGCTGTTCTTTTTTGTGATCTTAAGTAAGTGAAAATAAATACTATTTAAAATTTTCGGTGCAAAAAACATCATTATACAAAAATATAAATGCTTGTTAAAAAACTTTTTCCGTTTTGTTTTTTTTTTTTTTTTTTTTTTGGTTAAGAAGACATTCAACTACCTATAATGCTCATAACAACCTGTCTCTTGTCTCGATTCAATAAGATGATAGATTGATAGATGAGTTAATCTGAAATAGAGTGCGTCCCTCTTTAACCGAGAATTTGTCGTGTTCCTCTAAGGTCTTTCGGTCTCTCACATAAGATTTTTTAGGCCCATTTAGGATAAAATTCTTAAAAGCTCTATTAAAATTTGTTGATTTTTGGAAATAATTTTTTATGGCTCGAACTACAATGCAACGAACGTCTACGAATTTATTGTGCAAAAAATCATAATACGAACTATAAATGTATATTGTTTATGTAAACATTGGCGTAGGATTAAGGTTTGGGGACGGGAACTGTCCATATTATAACCATATTTTTCAGAAAACATTATTTTAATATTGTTACAAATAATGGGATGAACATTTTTTTAATATCTTTATAGTTTAAATTTTGTATTATTAAAGAAACAAAAATTTATAAGGCTTGTGAATTCAGTTTTCTGCCGTTATTCTTTTATTAGTCCAATAACTAAAGACCTAAATGTACCCAAAGTTGTAAATAATTCTGTACGGTTTTTATTTGTGACGCAATTCTACACTGGATAGATAGCCGGAAACGGCTAAAAATCCTGATGGGCAAAACAATTTTTTATCAAAACTCAAGAAAGATGGTGAAAAATGTTATTAACAAACCATTTTTTTAAAAATATCAATTAATTAATGAGATACTCTCAAAATATTGTGAAAAAAACTTTGACCGCTTTTTTTAATATTCTAGAAAAATCAGAATGGACCCAAACTCCTATGCAATGATAGGTACGGGTTTTCCCATTCCGATAAACTTTGAATGATTTAAAAATGTAAATTATTTCCCGAGTAATAGAACAATTCGTCCGCCCGCTTATAAGTGAATCCATGAAGATAGTGGATTATGGCGGTAGAGCAGCAGCTGAAATGAGGGGACTTTTGGGTCCCGTTATCTCAAAAACTATCGAATTTTTGAAAAAAGTTATAGGGACCATTTTTGTTGACTACAAGGCGATCTTCATTTTTTGTTTTAACAAAAATTCCTCAATTCTCGTATTTTGGCAGATATTAGCGGGAAACCCATTTTTCGGGCCTTGAGGGGTCATTTTTAGCCCTTTTCCACCTAATAATGTTGTTAAACTTTTTTTCGCTCGAAAGCATCCCCAAAGACCTAAGAATTGCGCCACAAGGCAAAACTGTACAGATTTATTTACAGCTTTGTCCCTTCATTTACTGGAATATTTGGAGGGATATATGGCAACACTGATGTATAGCACCCCATAAACGATCCTTTTATCTGGTGCGTCCTTAGAGAATATAAAGGAGGAGATAAACAATGCCTGATTTGAGCCTCACAAAACACGTATAAGCTAAGGTATCAAAAATTTACAAAACATACAAGCAAAAATGCAGAAAATTTATTTTTTAATTTTAAAATGTATGTTTACAAAAAAACACCCTGAAAAATGTAAATTCCCCCTTAGAATTGATGTATCACCTGGCGTTTTTTTTCTAACCTCAAAGTCAATGTTAAAAATCATTATTTTTCAAAAAATAACCATTTTACGCCAAATTTGGTGCACTGGGTTTCTGAAGATCCTGAATCTGAAGGTATGTTTGAAAAAAAAAATAGATAGCGGGCCCAAGATGGCGGACCAAATATTCAAAATTCTTCCGAATTACTCCAGATTCAGTACAATAGGGGTTTTGGGGCTCGCTGATCAGAAATTAAATTTGAAAAATTCAAAAGGACGAATCCAATATGGTGGACGAAATTTGATTTAATCGTGTTTAGGATACACATATCGCATGAAAAGTACAGACCACTTTTTTGTGTGACTGTGTAATTATTATAAAATAAACGATGCATAGACCATGCAATTAGTTAATTATTTAAAATGGTCCACTTTGAGCAAAACACGAAAATCCCCGAAGCAAAACCGTAAATAATTAATCCAGGTAGTGGTTAGGGCACTCTGTTAGCAGTTGGGTCTGGTCAATGTTGCAGGAGGAAGCCCTATTCCGGAATGTGACGACCGCACGACGTTTTAACCTAATGAGCCGTTTCCACAATTTCCGAGGGGTTGCCGTGCCGGTCTTTTTTAGAATAGGGGTTGATTAATCCCTATATTAGAGGAAAAAATATACTGTGCGATGTGTCCGGAAAGTGGATATGAAATCAATTATTAAAAATTCCTGTGTAAATCTGTAACTTGCAATAAATTTAATAAATTAAAAACACCTCTTTTAGGTCGCTAAATTCAAACCTGATGTCAAAAAATCGATATTAACTATTGACAGCTGTCAACTAATTGTCCAACAGCGATTAGCAATCAAAATTAATAAAATAACTCCTTGTTTTATGTTTTTCAGGTCGCTGAATTCAAATCTGAAGTGAAAAATTTGTTATTGACTATTGACAGCTGTCAATTAACTGTCAAACAGCGATTAGAAATCGAAATTGGTAAAATCGATTCCCCTTTTTTATGTTTTTCATGTCGCTGAATTCAAATCTAAAGACAAAAAATCAATATTGACAATTGACAGCTCTTAATTGTCAATATAGATTTTTGACATTGGAGTTGAATTCAGTAACCTAAAAAACATAAGAACGTTTTTTTATGTTATTATGCATTAGACTATTGAAACATGACCGTTTGAATTTGTAAATAATGATCGATCTGTGGAGCTTTGGAGGTCCGTAGAAGCCAAAATCCGCAAAATGGAGCTTCGTGCTCATTGAGGCATTTTCTCAGGACGAAAAAAGCTACAACATATATTGATTTCGTATTTTCCCAGGGGCCCTTCCCTAAAAATTATATTGCATTATGGCTTATTTTTTTAACAGTCTCAACAAACTAAAATTAAAGTGCTAATATTTACTATTTTCAGGACTTTACTACCGGAATAAACTGCGAGAAATGCCTGCCAGGTTTCTTTCGACCTATTGGCGTTCTACCCCAAAATCCGCATCCATGTGTAAAATGTAAATGTAGTGAATTTGGCACAACGGACGAAGTGTGTGGACAGGTAAGAAAATGAAAAGGCTGTGTTTTTTTTAAAACTTTCTTTGAACACTATAGTAGTTTTCCTAACAAATGCGGAAAGTGATACTCTTCCGCACGCGATTGCCGAAAGACCCTCTCCGCGAGAGTTGGAAAAATTATTTTTCTACGACCCCACTAAAAACTCTAACTTTAAAACATGTATTGTTTTGGTAACATTATTTATAACAAAGAAACAATACATTTCCAAATATTAAAAAAAATGTTTTAGTAACATAATTTATAACAAAGAAACAATACATTTCCAAATTATTTATTATTAGTAATATTAATAAAAATACCTATTTTTTACGTAAATTTTTTTTTGTTAATCTTTATCTTAATTCAAACAGAAATTATTGCCAAAGCTTTCTCTTAAATTATTTATTATTGATTTTATATCAAAATGAGTTATTTTTTTAGGAAGGCGAACTAGCAGGTATCTGCTTATGCAAAGAAGGCTACACCGGACCTAAGTGTGAATCGTGTTCGCCCGGGTTCAGAGGTTACCCTGTATGTGAACCGTGCCCCTGTGACCCTAAGGGCGTTTTGCCTGGCAACGACTGCGAAGGAGAGTGCATTTGTAAGGTATTATCTTGAATAAATAAGCTAAAGAACGCAAATCGTCATTATTGTATACGCATCGCTTTTATAGCACATTAAGAATTTTTTGCAGTATTTTGGTGTAAAACAACAATTATAGCTGCTCTGGCAAATTTTGAGCAACATCGTTCATTATACAGTTTACTTTTTAACGAAATTGTTATTTAGAGTGATTTTAGAAAATGTAGGTTTTAACATATTTTGATTGGATCCCTAGTATCTCATGAAGAGTGTCCTAACAAAAACCTTAATATCAAACAATACCGTGGTTCTTAACAATTTTGTAAATAATGTATTCATTTTTTAGAATAAGTATATTGACATTAACAAAACTAAAAAAGGCAATTTTTTACCACCTGAAGTTACTTAAAGTTTATGTAAAATAAAGAATATACTATGATAACTCTAAATGGTATTTCCATGTAACTACCATAAGTAAAATCAATGTTAAAATTATTTTAATCACAACTTGGTGTGTAAAATTTTCTTACCTAATGGCACGCGACGTTAAATTAAATCAGAATGTTTTTTATTGCTCATTTTTACTGAATAATTTTCAAATCATTCATGAGCTTTAAAAAATTTCCTGAAATAATACAACCTCTTGTCAACGATTTATATACATCTAGATGCTTTACTTTCATAAGAACCCCACATAACGCTTTAAAGGCTTGGTTTCAAAATATCACTGACAGATGGCGACAGCGTAAAATTTCTTACTTTCACAATGACCGCTGCAACGCTGCAAACTCTGTTCCGAGTGTTAGGACTAGTATACTTTGGAAGATTGAAAACAGATGTCACTTTGTTGCTTAATACTAAAAATGACCGTAAGATTGTACAAAGATAAATTAAACAGAGAGGTATTGTAAAAGTTGCCTTTTATTGATTAAAGGGTAATCGTGCAGTATATTTATGGCAGTACCCTTCGAGCATATACCTACTAGGTGTACGTAAATCGTTGCTCTTGTTGTATTACTGGTGAAACTTTCGCTTAGATTTTCAATTGTGGGTAGTGATTGATTACCACTGTGGAAATAACTACAAAAAATTCTATTTTCAATGGGACATATAATTAAGAAACTTTCACAGTGGAACATAGTGAAATTTTCCTAAATGTTTTCACCACACACCTACTGAATATCGCCGACTAAAAGTTTGCGGACGAAAATGGCGCGCAACTCAAAATTCAGATTGCTATTGGAACACTCTTTATAAACCCAAAAATAAAATAGAATTTTTTCTATAAAGCCTATAGCTTTTTACCTGTACAGATGCATATAAGCTTTAGATGCGATATATTCGGTGCTGAAAGTCCTGTATACTTTTTCGTTTTTTTAGGCCAACGTTGAAGGAAAATATTGCGACAGATGCAAATCTGGATACTTTGGCCTCAGTTCTCATCACCCTGAAGGATGTCTATCCTGTTATTGTTCTGGAGTTACCACTTTATGTGAGTTAGCTGTGATAAAATCAAAAACAGTAAGTAAGAACAATTTGATATTTTCTAATTGTAAGTTGCTACATATTCGTTTAAATTGTGTTCCTTCATAGTTTAAGCCTCTCCAAGTAGCAATTATACCCAAGAGTAATAATTATTCATCACATCGGCAACACTGTTAGATGCAAACTTCCATATATAATTTTCTTAACAAAATGGTGACCCTAAATACTTCAATACAGTTCAATAGATTGTGTTGTTGCAAATTTTCAAAAAATTTCCCTAAATGCTACATAAATTATTTGTTTTTGGTTAGATAAACGAGGTGGCAGGCATGTTTTTGATGAAAACTCTTCGAAAAATATATATAATAAGAATGAAGATGTGCTTCCCCTCAGAATGGTACGGAACATTGGTTAAATACGAGTATACAAAATGTAAAAAAAAAATCTAAAAATAAATCTTTTTGTCCTACATAAGTGGAGACCATATTAAACTTGGACGTTTGATTTATTTTACATGTACTAAAGACCTCAAGCTTTTAAATGTTTTTTTTTACGAAAATAGCAATTATTTCAAATTATAAAAAAATATTTTTGCTTATGAACAAATTGACTATGTCTACAAATTTTCGATGAAAAGTTTTACGGCAAATATGATTTCAAAGTATTTCTAAAGATAGAAGCTGCCAAAGCTGTCGTGATTCATATGGAATTATTGTCTTATTTTTTTTATGTTTCAACAACAGAATAATTTCAGAGCAAAAAAATGTATCTTTTTTTACTTGTTTAAACAAAACTTGTTTAAATAATTATTGCCCTCAGCAATGGTTCATAACAATTGCTAACGGCGCGGCGCCCAAACGATCCATTTTTATTTAAAAAAAAATGTTGGAAAGCTTAAGATCTTTAGTATATGTCAAAAAAATCAAATGGTCGGGTTTAATATTCTGGTTACCCAATTTGCAGTTTTTTTTGTTTAACAAAATTGGATTGCAAACTATTGTGCAAAACTAATTTATCGGATTGAAACCAAATTTGGCCTGTGTGAAACTTCATGTTTTAACATAACATAAGGTTTGATTAGACTAAATATGAAGGATCTCAAAGAAATCTAAGGGTCTAAAAAATGGATGCAAAAGCTACATTTTTTGCCTTGTTTTTTAGGAGATTTAGTTACGAAACTTTTTTTTCTACAATTTTTTTCTATTACCAACACTTACAAAGATATTGGGAAATTTAGGTTTTTTTTTCTCGTTTTTTTTATTACATTTTGTCAAATACACCTTTCTGCGAGAGGGTATATTTCAATAATTGTTATATACTATATATAAAAAAAAAAAATATATATATATAATATAATATATATATATATATATAATATATATATTATTATATTATATATATATATATATATATATATATATATATATATATATATATATATATATATATATATATATATATATATATATATATATATATATATATATATATATTTTTCTAAAGCATTGGCAGCAAATACATGGCTGCTACCTTGTACATCCAACAACTCTTTTTTTTAAGATAAGGCTTAATCTACCATTGTTTCACAAAAAAAAATTATTACAATTTTTTTATGTTGCTTATTTATTTACTATTTACTTTCAGATTCGCACACTAAAAGGGTGGCTTATTACCGACCTCCGAGTTACCAACTATATTACCCCTGTCACCAGTTCCTCCAGCGTCTTCTCAGTTGGCAACTACGAATTACCTGGGGTGGAAAATCTGTACTGGTTGACGCCCAAAGAGTATTTAGGCAATAATTTAGAAATGTACGGTTCAAACTTTAATTTTAATGTCCAGTGGGTGGTTATGAGAGGCGATACTAGTGGAGAACCTACTGTAGGTCCGAATATGATTATCGTCGGGACCAATGGGTTACAAATAGGTAGGTGAGAGGTATATAGATTGGGTATTTTAGGGTCATACACTATTGTATAAAAGTACAATAAAATAGTGTCACGTCATACAGGTAACATACACAAGTTTCACGAGAAGTATGATCCTTAACATAAGCATTAATTATAATTTTTTTAAATCTTGGGACAGTCCACGAAGACTGAGGCTTAAATACTAAGGTACTATGGGTGTCCCAAGTGTGGTAAGAGGGAGATTGTTCACACAAGACTTAAATATTTGGAGACGTGGAGCAGGTAAAACTTCTGTGATTAGCAGATTCCAGTCTGTGGATGACTGGGAAGTTCGAGGCCTCTTAAGTCAGACTGTAAAAGGATGCATAGAGTGGCACTTCATGTTGCTCTGTTGGGAGCTGCCAGAGGAATTATACTTGCCAACTGCTTGCAGCCCGTCGGTGGGTAAGAGAAGGAAGCTTTTCTGTAAGGGTAGGATCATTAATAAGACGAACAGTTTTATTTTTAATGGAATCAAGAATAATAAGAGGTGTAGGAAACGCATTTTCAGATATGAACAATTTCTAAGATGCAAATTTGAGTACCTACACAGTACACAGATTAGAAGGGGGGGAAATACGTTCTGGCTTAAAAAAGAAATCAAAGCTTTTTGAGGTAGCTGAGGCTATAAATGTAATATATTTGTGCCAGTTACGGTTACCAAGATTGGCATTGCAGGCCAATTTGTCTATAAAATTTAGTGGGATTTTGTTACTGCGAAGAATTATAAGGGCACCTTAAGGACAGTATTTTCATAGTGAGCCGGAGCTTTTTTGATCGAATAGGTCATTGCTGTGTTCTTTCTTTGACCTTCAAACTTCCTTGTTAAAAACCCTATACCTCAAATTTTTATTATAAGTTAAATAAATATTATTAATATGAATAAAATATGGTTTATTCTTATAATAAAATTTTGTTATTTGATATATTGCAAACGATACAAAAGAAAAATTTAAAATTGGGTTGTTTAACTTAAAATGTGCTTCAAAAATACTCCTAAAAACTTGAGTTCCAATTCAGAAACAAAATCGTCGATACCGTCATATCTTAAAACTGTAACTTATACTGTAAAAATATTGTTTTTATAAAAAAAAGAACGCGACACCACCGAATAAATTTATTCTGATATAAAACAATAAAAAATGCTATTAAAAAATGGTTTGATTTATTCTACTTTCCATATAAAAATTCCTATAAATATCCTTTTTAAAGATAATATACTTAACATTATTATTTTTCCGCTCTAACATCAAAAATATTTTTACCATTTTTTAGGTTACGGAGATGAAATCTGCAGCTCTCAAAGAAAGTCATTTGAAATACCTATGAGAGAAAATGGTTGGTATATTATTCCAAAAGAAATAAAAGATATTACAACAAAAATGAGCAAAAAGGATTATAATGGAGGTCCAGTCACAAGGCAGCAATTTTTAAGTGTTCTTGTTGATGTCAAGTACATTTTGTTAAGAGGTAAATTTATCATAGACTATTTTTTATTTTCTATTAAATTAAATAAAACGTTTAATAAAAAAAATATTATAATTCCAGTTTTAATCGTTTTTTATAAAAATAAAATAAATTATATTGTTTCTAGAAATAAATATTTTTACGAACCTTTAAAATACATATTTAGTTTATAGAATCATATGAAATATTTTATTTAAGGTAATAATTTATTTAAATAAATTACCTTAGGTTTTCCCAATTTCCACGTCCATTTTGAAGGCTTCTAAGAGCGCTAGAGTCATCTTTTTTGCACTTCTCTTGCATCCGGTATTAAAAAAATTCCTTAGATAATTCCAGACTTTATCACGTCACTATAAAAGGCGAAAAGAACCTTTAAAACGGCCAGCGTTAAGTCGACTTTCTAACTATTCAGTTGATGAAATTGACGACTAAATAGTTAGTATAGTTACGTTGCATTGTTGTTATCATAGAAACTTTTGTGAACCAGAGTGCTAATAAAAAACTGTAAAATAAGGATCCGTGCTTTATACAAGAATTACGAAATAATGTGAAGTACTTATATTGAAACGTATTAAAAAAATAACATGCTTTCAAAAACCAACCTAAAAAATTATATAAGGTATTTCGCTAATAAAATATTTTGATGTCATATTTTTTAAACCATTTTTTTAAATGTTCTTTAGAAATCTATGAGAAAAAGTTCACAAGATGGTTAGTTCACAACTTTTTAAATATAAAGAAAGCCACAAATACGACCTTGTTTAGCCCTCGTTCTACCAATGATAACCCAACATTTTATGAATTTGGGTTTTTTGTTCTTCCCTAAGAGCCTTCTTGATTTACTACCGGAGGCAGCGCAGCCTTCTGAGCTTTTTGTGCTTTATATCCCATTTTTTTTTATACCAAACCCCCGCTAGTCTTGCTCCTTCTACAAGTCTGTATAACCCCGAGACTGATTGGTTGATATATTCCTGTGGGCTCATTTTCAGTTGCTCAAATAATTCCTGTCTTTTGTGATTCCTTTTTCTTCCTTTTTTCCCTCATCGCATATTTTGCTACTTGGGTCCTAATTGTATAAGCCTATCTTGTGAAGGTGCCCTTTTAGGCAAGGCGCAAATTGAAACACGTATAGCACGTGTGAGGTGACGCAGCACAGCACGTTGTTTTGTAAACTACAGGAGGCAAATGGACGACGCAGCGCGACCTGGCACGACACGCGTCGGCTTCCAGACATGTCCCGCTATAGTCCACAGTTTATCGTGCCCGCGTGTTGGTGACTATTGTTTACAACAAGTGTTTTCCTTGTTTTTTTTTCGAAAAATGACAGAAGAAAAGTTAATAGAGGCGGTAAGGGAACACAGGGAGCTTTTTTGAAGACAAAACTGAAGAATCGGATTTGGAGTGATAATAAATAATGATCAATAAATTTATTAGGTGATTTAAATGTCTTCTTTATTAAGCAATTAAACAACATTTCCTCCTCAGCATCATCCGATTCCTATTTAGAACTTAAGTTCATTAACAACAATTGTTTCGTTCGTTTGTCAAAAATGTCAGACATTTTCCTGATGCCGCGAACTGCCAATCAAATCCAAACCTCGGCATTTCCTATTTGAAACCGCGTGTCCCAATATGCGGATCACCAGCGTACTGTAAGTTGTGCGGTCCTCGTGTCACGTCACCTCACACGTGCTATACGTTACAATTTCCGCCTTGCCTTAGGTTATCATGCCTTGTTAGCAGCTGTACTGTTATGCGAAGTCTTTTACTACTTTGTCTGAGTAGTTCTTCCTTCGTTTATTTGGATGAAGCCTTTATAATGATTTTTCCATATTTTATTCTACTGATGATGGATCAGTATTCCTCGTGTTTGTTTCGGATCAATTTTCTGGTTTGCCCTCGTGCTGTGATTTTGGTCGCTTCAAGGGCATGTTCCGGTCCAAAGTATGGTATAAATGATCCCTGCCTAGCTAGCTCATCCGCTTTTTCGTTGCCTTCTATTCGCGAATGTCGTGGTGCCTACAGAAGAGTTGTCCTGTTGCGTTCTCCTAAAACTTTCAGTTTTTTTGGCACTCCCATGTCAGCTTGGACGTTACCTTGGGGTTTGCTAGTGCCTCTAGTGATACCTGGCTGTCTGTTATTATACAGATCCGCTTGTTTTTATAAACCCTTCTGTTGTTTTCTTTTGCACAGTGAAGTACAGCCAAAATTTTGGGTTTTAATTTTTACTTGTTGATTAGTAATCAGTTGTTAGGTGTGTGTTGACCCTACTTTTGTATCTATCTCCTTCACTCTAAAATTATAATAGCCTCTCAGTGAAGTCGCTGGTCGACAGACCTATGAATAGAAAGCTTCCTTTGTATATTGCTTCTTGATCAGATAAATAAGTAAGATCTTATCAGAAAGATAATATTTATCGATACCAATAATTGTTATTGCTTATTTCATATGTCTAAAACAAATATTTATTTTAAGGTACATTCCACACTGATCAAATTGAGGCTTTACTGGAAGATGCTTTCATTACCTATGGCAACGAAGAATTTAATTACGAGAAAGGAGACGTTGAAAAATGTTCTTGTCCTTCAGGTAAATATTACAAGTATTATTCTAACAAAAAACATTAATGTAAAATAGGGGCCAAGTTCCTATCCAAAAATCTTGGTCTCCGAAAGTACTGAAAATTAAACCAAGTTCTGTCCAGAATTTTACTCCACTCTTTTTTGACTTGGCAAGTTTTTTACCGATCTGTCGGTTTTAATTTTTTTTCTATAAATATTTATGGAATTAAAAAATAATAATAAATAAAATTTTGGTTTCTGAAATTGTTATATTTATATAATTTGTAACATTTCCTCTCTTACCAGTATTCTTTTAATTACTAAATTATTTTCTTCTAGGATATGCTGGATTGTCTTGCGAAAGCTGCTCTTTTGGTTATGTTAGAATTTTTGCAAACACTTCTAACAGTAAAGAAGAAGGTTTTTGTGGAAAATGCGATTGCAATGGACATTCCGAAACATGCAACCCAAATACAGGTGGGTATCTTCCCTTATAAATTCTTATACAGGATATTTGAAAAATACGTGTTGTGTCTGAAATATCTTCTATGATGTTTAAAATGTAAAATTTAAATTATTTCAATTTTACAGGAGAATGCTTTTGCGAACATAATACCATAGGAGAAAAATGCGAGCGCTGTGCAGTAGGATACTACGGCAATCCACTTAGAGGGACACCTCAGGATTGTAAGAGATGCGCTTGTCCATTAGAGAATGACGAAAATAATTTCAGCCCAAGCTGTCAGTTAGATTACTTTAATTTAAGCAACGAGGGTGGTTATGTATGCACTCAATGTCCTAAGGAATACACAGGGGATCACTGCGAAATGTGAGTAAGATAGGATTGCCATTACGATATTGGAAATAATACCTTTAAAAAAATAGAGAACAGGCTGAATGGTACCATTTTTTTTTTTGTTTTAAATCTTAAAAATAAATTAACATCAAAAATAATTTAAAAAATGTTGAAAATAGACCGAGTGACGGACTTGTTTATTTTTTTACTCCCTTGACGTGTTGATTAGTCTGAGGGAGGAGTATATACCCGTCCTATGTGCTTATTGGTCATCGGGGTATATACATCATATCTCGCCGACTAATTTGCACGTAGAGTCAGAGAAAAATGTTGTTTTTGTCCTTTTTTATCTTTAAGCACATTTTTTGCACGAAAAAATTGCAACGTTGCCTTTAGTAGTTAGTCGAGGCAAGGAAGCACTCAACCTTGGAATTTTTTGCACTAAGACGAAAGGAATGCGGTTTTTTGCATTCGCTTTCAATTTTTTTTTTTGTAAAAAATGTTCCTATTTTGTGACTTATCCAAACCGCAAATTGCATTGCTGCAGCCAAAAATGCATTCAAAAATGCACTTTTTTGAGACGGCTTTTGGAAGATTTAATAACTAAGCAAATATGAGTCAGAACTGGCCCAAATCGTGTTTTCAAGGGTTTTCAAGAAACTTGACGCCTGGGGGTTTTTTGGTTCGCTGAATTTTAATATGACATCGGCGAACACTCCCCAGACACCTGGTGCACCGAAACCGGGACGCGGACCTCATCTCTGAGAGTTTTCCTCACACAATCGAAGACTAACCGAAAATCGTTATGGGGTTTTTTTTTGGGCGATTAACCTAAATTTCACGTCGAAAAACGACCCCCTGAACACCACATTGACTCTTTAAACGCCTGTAATAAATTATAACTTACTGAAACAAATTTGTCATATGTTTAATACCACGATTTTTGTTCTTAGATGTGACAACGGCTATTTTGGCGATCCCTTGGAAGTTGGAAATAAGTGTAACCATGTGACTGTAATGGAGGACCATGTGACAGAAAGACTGGACAATGTCTTGCTTGTAAAGGAAATACAGAAGGTAAGAATTTAGAAAGGGAAAATGATTAATGTTATGAAGATTGACACAGGTTTACATGACTAAATGTTCTACTATTGCTCACTTTAATTCGCAATTTATAATTATTATGGGTTTTTCTTTTTTGGTATAAGCAAGGCAGGAATAATACAGCCGTTTGATGATAATTTTTTCACCAAGTTAAAATTTATCATTAAAATTAGTGCTAAGCTTACCAAATTCTCCATGCGATGTTTTTAATTTATGGTCTCCACGGAGGCGCGCTTCTGTACGCGTATTGGGATTGTCTTCTATGACACGACGCAACCTTAGAAAAATATATGTCAATTCACGGAAGACTATGTTCCAATAATTTTCTCATAAAAAGGTGTACATTCTTTCTGCATTTGTCATAAATACGAAAGCGTCAGAAAACAGTAGATATTGTCAAGAGTAGGAAGGACAATATCTCCTGTTTCTTCGTCTTGATTTTGTTTGTGCCAGTTTGCAGTTTAGCAACACCATCTAAACTTTGCTCATGGTTAATTCTGATTAGAAGTAATTTCGCAAAAATATCTGCATTTTCCTTGAAATTAGAGGCATTTTAAATATTTGCATAAAAAATTGTTAAATGAAAAAAACTGGATATGTTTTTTAGGAAAAAAAGAAAAATAATTTTACGAAATTTGGAATTTGACGAATAAATGTAATTAAATTCACGAAAAAAAAACATGGGGTTGCTTTTGAAAGTTTATTTTTTCCTGGGGGCATCCAAAAAAAATTAACTTCTTTCGCAAATTCCAAAGTGATTTTTTTTCTAAAGTGTTCTTTGGGTGCAAATAACATCTGGTATATATTTAGTGTAGGCCCCATTTCTTCCTCTTTTAAAATAAAAAAAAATGAAAATCCTAGACCCGATACTAAGTAGTACCCAGTTAGTTCTGCTTACTACTAACCAAAACTAGCAGAACAAAAACTAGAACTAGTTCTGGTTATTACCAACCAGAACTATTTCCCAGTTCGCGTTACGTAAATAAAACTTACCTAATGCAAAATCTTACTAGCTGTTTTTCATGTATTAAAATAAAATAATAGATGGAGGAAAGAGAACATTTGAATTGGTTTTTCAAAGTAGATATTGCTCCTTATAGTGGGAAAATTTATCTCAACAAATGCTACTGCATTTAGACGCTTCAATACTCAGCACCTTTTTATGGGCAAGTCGTTGGAACATTATCTTCCTTGGTTCGACATACATTTTTTTAAGATGACATCGTGCCATAGGAGACAGACTTCAACATGTCGCTGGTTTCGTTCCATAAACAGTAATCTGAGTACCCATCTTCCCCAAACTTTGATTACGCAGTTGGGATGATTTTCTCGACGCTACCGACACTCCATATGGGTATATGTTTATTTGTTATTTTCCAGGTTGGAAATGTGAAAGATGTAAATCGGATCATTACGGTGATCCAGCAACATCCAACTGCAAAGCATGTGAATGTGATCCTATTGGTTCAGAATCAAGACAATGCGATAATACCACCGGTCAGTGTATCTGTAAGGAGAAGTTTGTCGGGAGAACCTGTAACCAGTGTGAGGTAAATATTTTCTTTTTAGTACCTAAATTTAGAGAGATATTATAATAAACTCCCGGACAAAAAAAACCGGCACCCTGGATTTTTTGCTAAGTTTGATACTTTATAGCTTTTTTGTTTTTAATCCGATTTTAACAATTCTTTTGCCATTTTATAGATAATTTAATTGGGAATGTGCTGAATTTTTTCAATGATGGGTCATGTTCGATAGGGCGCTATTATACCGGGTGAATCAATGTGTGTTTTTTGACCTAAGTTTTAAACACCCTGTAGAGATATTGGGGCTGTTATTTTTAATACTGACAATTTTTTGACAAAGTTACATGTAGTCCTAACATTTTCTTTTTTGACTCATTTCGTTATCTCTAGTTTTAGAAGAGATACGATGTTTTTAATAAAACTCTGCAAATTACGATATTTTATTAGATCACAAGTCATTTTTAAATCAAGTCAACTTATGTAATTGTTATGTATTAGACAGTGACAGCCCTCAAAATTGTTGTAATAGTTATTGGTGTCAGCATGGTGTTAACTATAACAGACGTAGCAAAAATTGTTGCTCTAATAGAGGAGGGTCATAATAAAAGTTATGTAGCTCGCACGTTGGGATTTTAAGGGCCACAGTTCAAGATGCTTGGAATAGGTACTTGGAAACAGGAAATTTTACTAGACGGCAAGGATCTGGTAGAAAGAGAAAAACGACTGCAGCTGACGATCGCTTCCTTGTGGTAAGATCTTTAAGAAACCGAAGGGCAACTTCCGTGACTTTAAAATAGTTCGAATGATACGTGGGGCAATATTAGTGACAAAACGGTTCGAAGGAGTTAACAAGCTGAGCTCTGTTCACGTAGCCGGCAAAACCAAGTTACTTGGCATCATCGACGAGAACGGTTACGATTTGCCAGAGAACATTTAAACTGGACTGTGGAGCAGTGGAGTAATGTTCTCTTCACAAACGAGTCGAGGGTGTGTCTTCGGTCGCCGGATGGTCGGAGCGTGTATTAAAGACCAAATGAAAGATTTGCCAAATGCACCATAACAGAGCTAACATCTTATCAAGGTGGTTCCGTTATGGTGTGGGCGGGTATTTCGACTGATGCACGAACTGAACTCTATTTGTGGATAATGGAGCACTAAATGCACATCGATACATTGAAGATATTTTCAAGGCAATAGTTCCATTTGCTCCCCTAATCGGTGAACAATTTATACTTATGCATGATAATGCTTACACATGTTGCACGGGGGTAAATGAATATTTAGATAAGGTTGGCATTAGACGGTTAGCCTTGCCTGCATGTATTCGATTTGAATCAATTGAACATTTTGGGATCAGTTGAAAAGAGCTGTTCGTCGTCGCCCTATGCAGCCAGACACTTTACAAGAGCTACGGATAGCACTTTCCCAAGAATATAATTTAATTCCCCAAGAAAGAATCGTCACCTTATTCACTCCTTACTAGCAGAATCGCTTGTTATTAACTAGAGGAGGTCATACATTTACTAATTTTGTTTTTAACTTTATATTGTTTAATTTAATTGTCTTCATAGAAATGCCTTTAAAAACAGAGTTTTATTAAAAACATCGTATCTCTTCTAAAACTAGAGATAACGAAATGAGTCAAAAAATAAAATGTTAGGACTACATGTACCTTTATCAAAAAATTGTCAATATTAAAAATAACAGTCCCAATATCTCTACAGGGTGTTTAAAACTTAGGTCAAAAAAACACACATTGATTCACCCGGTATAATAGCGCCCTATCGAACATGACCCATCATTGAAAAAATTCAGCACATTCTCAATTAAATTATCTATAAAATGGCAAAAGAATTGTAAAAATCGGATTAAAAACAAAAAAGTTATAAAGTATCAAACTTGGCATAAAATCCAGGGTGCCGGTTTTTTTGTCCGGAGTTTATAATTCATTTCATAATGTACTGTAAAACGCACTTATAGATACTTGGTTTTAGTCCGAAAAGTGAACTTTTACAGTATCGAGTCCGGTAAAAAAGTTTTACCGGCCTAAATACTGTAATTCTTTCTTATACCGTTCTGCCAGTTTTTTTTTCAGGTTTAAGCTGTTCTGTAGATTTATTGGGTCTTTGCAAATTTCATCAGGAATCAGTATTTCAGAATCTTCCTCTATTTTGTCAATTATTTTACCAACAACTATTGTAAAATAACACTGATTTTCAACTGACCTTACTTTTCACCTGACTTAAATAAAAACAGAACAGTTGCGTTTTCTGGATATATCAATGCAATCTTTTCGTCAAATTTAAATTTTATGTCAGTACTGACCATGTTTCTAAGATAAAACAAAAATTTTAAAATCCGTTTCCAAAGCGGACAATTATTTTTTAGATATACCAAGCAGGTTTAAAATACGTTATTATTTTAAAACATACAGTATGAAATAAAATATTGTACATTATTCGTCCGAAAAACCTTTACAGTATTGGTTTCGAAATTCTAGACTCTGCTCCTTCGTCGCCTCGTCCGTAAACACCTCACTTATACTGTAAAAGTTCATTTATCGGACTTATAACTTAAATATCTATTAAAGGTCAATCAAGGCAACAGTTTTTTGATTTTCATTTTGCAATACAAACTTAACGTTAATATTTCCATATAAAAAAATACAGATAATTTTTTTATTTTTTAGGTTGGGTTTGGAAATGTAACAGCGCTCTGTCCACCGTGTTCCTGCAATTCCATAGGATCCAAATCAGGATTATGCGACGTTCACACTGGAATCTGTGAATGTTTACCGGGGGTTGAAGGTTTTAGATGCGATGCGTGTCAAAATCTTCATTGGGGATTTTCTACCAGTGGATGTCAAGGTAAGTGGAAAATAATTTTTACTTTTAGCAATGACATATAGTTATTTAATATTAATAATTTATATTCAAAGAAGATATTGCGACTCGTTTTTTTGGAAAATAGTCACCAATTGCAGGTAAGTTACTACAATTTTTTCACCAAAAACAAAGTTTATGAATGCGAAATTGCTCTTCTATGGAAAGGACGTTCCAGTTTTTATTTAACATATTTACTAATAGTTACATGAAAATGGCAGTTTAAATAAAAAGTAAAATATGCCATTTACAACACAATTGGTCATGAATCGAAAGTTCCTTGAAAAACCAGTAAATAACCCCTTTTAATAAGTAACTGCGTGTTTAGAAAAAAATCACCGATAGCAACAGTTGTCGCCAGATTGAATATGGAAAAAATGCATTCTGTGCCGCCATTTTGACTACAAATGGTGTCTTGTAATAAACCTTGGAAAAAGATATACAAAAGATGGGCAAGCTGGCAGGTATGGTTCTGCTGGAAACCCTTTAGAAAAATATATATATATATATATATATATATATATATATATATATATATATATATATATATATATATATATATATATATATATATATATATATATATATATATATATAATATATATATATATATATTATATATATATATATATATATATATATATATATATATATATATATATATATATATATATATATATATATATATATATATATTTTAAAATATATATATATATATATATATATATATATATATATATAAAAGTGGAAGGGTAGTCTTGACCGATTAGTTGAATAAAGATTCTAAATTCTTGGGATTCGGTCTACGAAAGTTAGATAACTCTTTTTTAAATGCCGAGCTTAATTTATTTTTTTTTCAAGGTGCAGTGTGTGCTTAGCTAGAAGCCTAAAAACATAATCAATTTATTTTTACATCTTTAGTACTCATAATTTTTAAATTAATTTTTTTAACATTTATATATCCTGGTTTTTTTGAACATCTTGAAACATACTGTGACAGTATGTTTCAAGATGTTCTAGGGGAAAACTACTAGGATTATAAATGTTAAAAAAAAATTAAAATTTGAGCACTTTTAAAAAAGTAAAAAAAAAATTGATTATGTTTCTTATAAAGACTCTTAAATTTAAAAAACTACTTTTACCCTTTAAAAAAAGGAAAAAAAAAAAGCTCGGGGTTTTTAAAAGAGTTTTATATTTTTTGGAAACCCCAAAATTTAGAATTTTTTTTATATATATATATATATATATATATATATATATATATATATATATATATATATATATATATATATATATATATATATATATATATATATATATATATATATATATATATATATATATATATATATATATATATATATATATATATATATATATATCTTTTCTAAAAAAGTTTCCAAAAAGTGTTCATTAAGTAACGGATAAATTTGATTAAAATTCACGTATTCTGTTCTGCGAAACACGTCGATTTTTATTTTCGATAACGCATTTTTGTCATAAAATCTATGTATACAGGATGATACAGAAAAAGATATGAGATAATTTGTGTTTTTTGTTTTAAATAGAGCACCCCATATATTTTTCTAAATTTAAATTTTGCACGTTACGCTGATTACAAAAACCTATAACACATATAGCCTTCATACCAACTTCATAACTTTTAAACCTCGGTCAATTAATACTAATATACAATGCTTTAAAAATCAATTTATTTTAACTGAAATAATAAGAAAGGGTAAGTAACAGGGTTAAATTCCATCATTTAATTAAATGTTGGAATTAAAAACCCTCTTGTGCCTGACAGAAACCTAAGCGATTAATAAATTTCTCTTGAACTCGGTTTATAGTTTCTGGAAAAATGTTGTTGCATTTTCTTTTTTATATTTTTTAATGTTGGCAGGTTTGCTTTTATACATGACATTCTTCAGGTGGCCCCAGAGAAAGATATCTAATGGCGTGAGGTAAGGTGAGCTTGGCGGCCCTTCCAAAGCTTCTTCTTCTTCTTCCCTGGGAGCTGTCCTGATTCACTACCGAAGGCAGTGCAGCTCCTTGGGCTTTTTATGCCCAAGCTACGCGCCTTCCAATCCACCCCCCTGAAAATATTTGGTCGAGATATTGTCTCACATCAACCGCATCATGTAGCGCAGCATCATTTCAGGATTATTCCTATCAGAAAATAAACCCCTTAATGAGGTGTAAGATAGTTCTGTAGGAATTAAAGATATCTAATCCTATTCAAAGTTTCTTTGAAAAGTAGGACCCAATAATACGATTTTGAACAACGGCCACCCAAACATTAATTTTATGTTGATATCGACATTTTCATATCCACCTAGGATTTTAGAGTACCTACAGTTTTGGCGGTTTACCTCTCAAGTTAAGGTTAATGAAACTTTATCCGCGATGGATGGTTATTGCACACATCCATCAATTTTTGACTTTTCTAGTTTTGACAATTTGTGTACACAGCTGTAGAAATCATCATAATCTCGGCCAACCTGACGGACACAATTAAATGTATTTTCTTGCAAAGATAGCAAAACGGTAACTTTAGTCTTCTCATTGACAGAAGGATGCCCACTTTTTGGCAAGTTTAAACCGCACCAGTTTCTTAAATTTTATTTTCAATTAAAAGAATTATGAAAAAAATAGTTTTTTTGGCTTTTTTGTTTATTGTTATTTTGCAACAAAAGGAATGCATTTTACGATTACTAATAAATTCCATTTTGTAGGAAATTTAATTACAAAACTTTTTTCTTTGTTCAAATTTTTTCTACGACCAAGCTATAAGCGTTTAAACGGAAAGAAATGCATATTTTACATTTTGTTTATTTAACAAATGTCCCGGACCTTTCTTACAGGACAACCTTTTTAAACAGAATCCTTTCTATCCATATTGGCTTCTTGATCTAAAATAATAATGATTTTTCAATAAATATAAAATCATTACCTTAAACTCTTTCACTCACTAAAAATGTTCTTTTTCTGGTACATTTTTCTCCATAAAGAAATATTATCCTCTATTAAAGGCCTTCGAAAACCGTCTCTCACGTTTTTCAATTTCAATTCAAGTGTGTGTTTCTGAATGCACAGCTAATATTTTCAGGGAAACGCGGAACAAATCATTGCCGAACAGCACGATCTAAACGTTATTGGTTTATGTTGTATTCACTGCGGCACCGATATGGGAATATGGTTTTACTTAGATGTGTAATACAATTGAAAGAAAAAAAATGTAAAAGAATGTTGGTAATATGAATGAAGGAATGGTTTCGTTTTAATGTTTAAATAAGTTTAAAATGTAATTTATAGGTTAAATAATCTTTAAAACTAAATGGCAATATTACACCTTTCAAAAAATACCTAAGCGTTTTTACTCTAATTGACAGGACTTTAGTTCCTTTTCTACCAAGTGCGCAAAGTGACACTTTTCCGCACGCGACTGCCGTTACACGAACAACGTAAATCGGAGTGGATAAACAGTCGAATGCGGCAAAAACTTAGCTTTATTATTTTTAAAGCATCTTAAATGAAGCCTAAAAAACCCTAACAATTTAAATTTGTATAGTGGTAATAATATACTAGAAAATGAAATTATTTCTTAATACTATTTAAAACGATGGAACAATTAAGGGCACAAAAAAAGTTGTCGATACTTTTGACCAGACCTACTTTTTATTGTGTTTCGGATGCCCTGAATCCGAATTCGGAGCCCGTTTTGCTCTTCAGGCTTGAGTTTCGAGTAAATTGCGAGAAACGCCAAAAATCTACTTCAATTTTTAGGGTTTTTCTGCGATTTGTTAGCGTTTTCCCAATTTATTCGAAACTCAAGCCCGATGGAGCAAAGCATTTTTGGTTTCAGGGCCTTAAAAAACCTTGCTTTCTTTTGATTTTCTTGGTTAATATTAGAACATGTTTATATTTTTTATTGCAAAAACTTAAGTTTAAATTATTAAAAGTATAATTCACAACAAAATGGTTATTTAAAAATTCGGCACAATTATGGCAATAATTTAAGAAGTATTTCTCGTGTTCGTAACACGGCTTTAAAAGAGCAAACAAGCAAATCTTGTAAACAAACATAAAATTGAAACAATGCGATTATGTTTCCTTTTGAGCTCTTGTGTATTTATGTACAAAAAATTTATAAATTAATTGTTACTCGAGTTTAATGGGTTTAAAATCAACTTTTAAAGCACTCTGAAGCTGCAGGGTCAAATAATTTATGCCTGCTACTTTTCTGAAAACTATTTAGAGTGGGACCTGGATGGAACTGAGTGTGGAAATGTGAGGACCGCATTTTATGAATTGTTTTAAAGTCAAAAAAGCTCACAAAATATGATTTTGGATGTTGCCAGACACTTTATCGCTCACAAATCTTTTATGCAAAAAAAATCAAGTCTATTTATTTCTACGACTTTTCATTACCTTTACTTAATAGGGGGTAACTAAATCCTTCGTAAGGGTATTTTTTTTATTGGAATAATTGTTTCATAGTTCATAGCTCATGGTCAGCTTGAAAATGTATTTTTTTCAGATTTTTTAAAATGTGTTTCAATATGTTAAATTTTTTTAAATTTTTGGGGACGATTTCAGCCCTTTTAAAGGCTTAAGGGGGCATTTTTAACCATTATAAATCCATATTTATCACGAAAGTAGTTAATTTTGCTTTACCAAGATTAATATTCAAATCATTAACCGCATGTAGAGCTTTAAAAAATAGGTCAAAAATTTCCTATGAACATTGGTCCGAAAATATTTAATTTCTCGGATACAGGGGTTAAAAAAAAATGGTAAAAATTATTTTTTTTTTTTTAACTCAGAAAAGATTTTTTTAA